>JAMKCH010000978.1:0-77574 GCA_023653785.1 Ophioderma brevispina | reverse complement strand
TAATGGCCAAAAAATTATCTTGATTGTATATTTTTTTTGGGACAGTCTGTAGTTCAAATATACATTATGTTGAGAAATGGCCCTTAAATGCTCTAGAATGTTTTATTTTCTTTGTTTTTTACTACTTAATTTGTTAATTATGACTATAATAATAGCCCATACCAAATACATTGCATCAAAAATCCAATTTTCCGGAACACAATCACTATGTGAATGTTTATATCCGATGATATAGCAAAAAGAGCAATCATTGTAACATATCCTAGATTGCCCCTTTAAGTTCAACTACGTAAATTAACGAATTCAACACTTTATGTCAACAGAACTGTGGTTAATTGTGTTTTTTTTTTGTGTTTTTTGTTTTTTTTTTTTTTTTTATGCTCTTTGTGCTTACTTTTAACCATGTTCTGTACACCTTAGTTGAAATAAACAATATTCTTGATAAAACTGACCTTAAATGCCTGGAATGCTTTATTTTCTTTGTTTTGTGTAAACTACATTAAGTAGTTAATTATGACTAAAATATCGCCCAAATTGTGTTCAAAACAACTGACTTTCAATCTAAAACTACATGTCTTCGAGTTAACCAAATACAGTAATCAGAAAATCCCATTTTCGGACTAAAATCACTTAGGTGACTTTTCATCCGATGATATAGCAAGTCTTGTAACATATCCGTAGTATTTGCCCCGTTTACAGTTTCACTACTGTAATTTCTACTTAAAAGTAAAGCATTCACACTTTAGTCAAACAGAACTGTGTTAATGTGTTTTTGATGCTTTTCTGCTTAATTTAAACAACCATTATATGTCATCATAAGGTCAATCAACAATATTTTGAGAAAATGACCTGAATGCTCTGGAAGCTTTTTTTTCTTTTATTTTAATTATCTTTAATTTGTTATTTAAGACGTAAATATAGTCCAAATTACTATTAAAAGTGTAATTTTCTGATAAAGCTTGTTTTGAAGATATCAAATACATCAAATCGCAAAATCATATTTTTGGCCAAAACCATCTTTTTTGGCCCAAAAGGCCAAAAAAAATAAATTTGTATTTTGGCACACTCTTATGAAAACTATCCCATATGAGCATGTTAATCTGACATGGTTGCACTTGTAACAAAAAATGCCCACATAATTTTTTTCTGACACAGTTATGCTACTTGGGCTGGCTGTCGTTAAGGTTTGCATCGGACATTGTGCCTTTAATAATCATTAAAACCTCTCAAATCCAATGAAGTCACGGTTGGTTCTTTCTATCAGTTATATCAATTGCATATTATTTTCGCATGGATTTCCCATACAAAAAACAAACAATCGCAAGCTTCTGAAATGACATCACTTTTGCTTATGGGAATTGTGGTATTCCCTTTTTTCAATGACACCATATTTGAAAGAGTCCGTTGGAATAACCAAGGAAGTATGAGTCTTTGAGTTTTCATTTAATGCCTTCTATTATAAATTAAGTTTTTAATTGGAAGGAATTATCCACTTGTCTGCAACTATAACTGCTAAACGCGATTAACAATGTTTAGTTCCATTGACTTTCTACCCACTTCACCAGGTTGAGTGTTATCTTTATTGCATCAATTACTTCTAATATTTTTGGTATGATTTTTATAATTAGGATTTTAGAACCGGCCTACATGTACAAGACCTCATTCAGTACTACATACAACTGGGAATTATATGAAGTTATGGATTCACCTTTATATGCCTTGTAAAATTCATGTAAATATAATCTTTGATATTTGATAGTGATGTTTTTATCATATCAATTAATCTGTAGATCCTAAGTTTGTTTTACTGTTGTTATACTTTGAAGGAAATAATCTAAAAAAGCTTGACAAAAATGATTAGATACATCCACTCATCACATTTTGTTCCTATTATCTACAAAAAATATATCTTATAGATCAAGTGGCATCACATTTCTTACGATATATACATTAGGGTGAGTCAACAAAACTTTACTCTGATTGGGTCCGCCATTATGGATTTTTAAATAACATATATCTAACATATGTAATATCGAAAAGCCTATTTCATTATCTTTAATTTGCTGCAAAGATAATTCCAATCGGTTAAGTATAGGCCGAGTATTTTGAAACAAGTAGTCAGCTTTTCCCCATCCACGGATTCCCATTTGAAGCACGGGGCCAAGCAAATGACTCCCAAACATTTTGACTCCCCAAAAGGAGCTACATAAATTCTACAATTATTATAAGGGTATGTCTATGTTTATGTCACATAAAGTAGTACATTAAAGGTGATACTAGTAAGTTTTATTTAAAACACTTTTTTTCCAAGATGTGGTATGTTTTGGTCTACAAATATATTTACAATACTTTAAACCTCAAAAGGTTGTCACCGATGTCTGTTCCTTCATATGGTATGATTCATTCAACTCCTCCAGAAACTGATACATATGTATCAAGTTAATTTATTTTATCAAAGGATTTTATGAGTAATGAGGACGTAGAAACTTTAAGAGGGCATCGATGGTAAATTGTGACTGGATTTTGTGGGGTTACCTAGCGTCACATTTATTCTGCAGGCAATAAATAGCCCGATTTTCTTCTGGACACTGATTTGCTTCGCTGAACGCTGCTCATTTTTAATGTGAATCCCTGGACAGGGCGCAAAACCGACTATTTGATTCAAAGGAATGCTGATGGTCTTTTTTAAAAAAATTGATTCATATTAAAAGCGCTTCCATTGGAAAATTGATTGCATATTATTATGAATTTGTAGTCTAATGGTTCTGGATGAATAATTAAGAGTATATTGACCTATGTATACGTACATACGCAAGCAATTAGTGCCAATTAGCTACTCACACAAACAATGTCATTGCTCATTATTCGCGGCAAAGGGGATTTTGATATATCTCTAAGAGCAGGTATCTGCATTTTAGAATAGGTATGATTATGTAGTAACACACGATTAGGAAATATAGAAATAAAGAAATTATACGTATACGCCAGTAAATCCAACATTGCATGTGACCCAAAAGTGAAGTGCATGTTTTTGTCGTACCCAGTTATAAAAAAATTAATGATTTCATAGTGCAATCGCCATCTATTGGCCAACAGCATCTCTAGTTGTGTAAGAAATCTGTGTAATATGTCATATAAAAGAAAGATGTTGAAGTGATGGACATGGAGGGAGATGGATGGATTGTAGTTGAATGTTAAGAGGAAAATATATAAATAGATTTATGGCAAGATAGTAAACAAGAACGACCAAACACTCAATAACTTTTGTTTGCAAGTATTAACTGTATCGCAATTTTTTTTCACTTTCCTGTTATTACTAGCAAAGCAGAAATTAACTTCTGCCGCGAGAGCAAGTTAAGTACTTAGTTTCACGCCTTCCTTACAGTCGAGCGCATTCAAACACGCCATTCTGCAACCTAAGCCGAATTTAGAACGGTAATCGTATATCGTTTGACTAGCATTTACTCGAGACTATGTATCGTCGGGTGAACCAAAGCAACGAGGTCGTAACTGTACTGCTCCTCTGTGAAACAGAATCGCGTGATACAATGCAGTAACTATAGAACGACTTTATTTCAGTTTCAAAGAAACGTGTTTAAGTGGCGTTTTAAAAAGATATCCGTGTTGGAGTCAGTCATCAAAGGAACGTCAATCAAATATTCAAACAGACAGAGAATCACTGAATTCTTATAGGTATGTTTGAACTTGGTGTTTGAGAGAGTGAGGGAGCGAGAGAGAGGAGGGGAGAGAGAGAGAGAGAGGAAGAGAAGAGGGAGAATTCTTATAGGTATGTTTGAACTTGGTGTTTGAGAGAGTGAGGGAGCGAGAGAGAGGAGGAGAGAGAGAGAGAGGAAGAGAAGAGGGAGAATAGAGAGAGAGAAAGAGGGGGACGGAGACAGTCCGTGATATTTTTTGGTATGTATGTGCCCAGGATGAGCGCAAATTGTGAGTTTTCAGAATTAAAAATATGTCGAATTTTATCACTTTGGAACTATATTTCGGGAATGAGTCTGATTTAGTCTAAACTTGGGCTTTTGAACTTTAAAATCATATGAAAGGGGTCAATTCAGAACTGCAATTGACCGAAAATGTGGGTTTGTGCAGTTGCCTCACCGATAGCTAATAAACCATAAATAATGCATAATGTATAGAATCACGAAATGCACCTTTATTGCTTATATATGTTTGCCGGATGTTCTGGCAGGTGCCTAACTTTAAGGTGCACCAATTTGGCGATTATTTTCATATTTCTTTCCATAGGGTGGACACACAGGTCATCCCATTATACAGTAATGGGAGCATCCATATACTACTCAATGTAAGGAAATACTTGAATTATGAGTTTTGATTGTAAATATTTTTCTTCAAGTTATATAACTATTGATCTACTAAATAAAAATAATTTATTTAATTATTGTAGCTTTATCATTCGTCAGTTTTTCGAGCCCATCCCCCATTCACTAATAGACGTGTCTACAACAACATCCACTTAACTGTGAATGTTAAAGTCCGGTTTATTTAAAATGTGACAATACCATTCTGTTAAGTTACCTTTCTGTTGAATTACTATCCTGTTCAGTTGCCGTCATCTTGAGTTACTTTTCCATTGAGTTGAGTTACCATTCATAGCAAGTAAAATATGTCTACATCAATTTTGCGTTAGATACCATAACTCAAGAATTCTCAATACTGACAAAATGTAAAAGCTATTGCCGTCTTTTTCAGTGGTAAAAATCTGGCCAAGATTATGCCACAATTTCCCCTTTCCCTAAAGGCAGCTACTCCAGCTGCACTGGGTCACTTTCCTGTTTTCACTTAATGGTATATTCCCTATATGTTAAAACAGGTCGCTTGACACTTGATGGATTATACATCTACTAAATTCAAGATTGCCTTCACTCTTTGATCTTATCTTTTTTTAAAAAAAATTGAATTTCAAACTACTGCAAAGTCAGTGAGAATTGATTTGAAAAACTAATCTAGCACACGAAGAAGGATAGCTATTTGAAAAACTTAAGAAAACGATATACTAACAATAGGGCGGAGTAAAATGAGCCTGCGTGATTTAAATTAAATTAATGACGCCAATACAGTATTGGATGGAAAGAGTCTTAGGTGAAGTGTTATATGAGTAAGTCGGCTTTCCTCTTAATCAATGAAGAACGTATCAGACTCCTTTTATAACCAGGAAGAAACATTAGCTTTGCTTAAGTCATAAAATCATCATCTACACCATCTATACACTAACAGATCTTTAAAGGATCTGTAAGAATAGTTTTAAATTTAAATTTTCAAACGTTTAGGACAATTGCAGGTTTTTTTTAAAAGAAAACCGCTATGAGACTTAAGTTAGAATATCAACGAAGTGTTGAATATTAAAACATGAATAGCACCGACCATGACCTTTAGGTTTCTCGGTTTTTGCATTACTTCTGGTATTCATTTGTGTCGTCAGCTGGTATTGTATTGTTGAAGTATATAAAGCATGATTGACTTGATGTCAATACATTAGATATATTAATAATTGACTGTGCGAATATTGGAGGGTGAATACAACTGGTTCATTCTCTATTTAACTTAACATGATGCCTTTGACTAGCCAAAATACAGCTAAATGACTTCTATGCAATAAGTCAATAATTGTTTTAAAATTATAGCTTGAGTTAAAGGCCGACTCATAGATTTCCCGACGGATTTTTTTGTTGTTGCATACACATAGTGCTTGTCCGTATACTAATCACTGTGTGGTATAGTTTAGCTCAAATCGAAGTCCTTCATATAGAAAATCACAACTTTGTTATAAAATTCCGGATTCGGAATTTTTGTTTTACCCCATATCCTCTGGATCTGTTTTCTCTTTATAAATGTTTACTGCATGAAAACAAAACTTTGGAATTGAGGCTTAAGGTGACTATATTTAGTTCCAGTAAAAAAATATATATTTCAATATGTCTGTGACAGCCTTTTAACCGTGGAAATGACCTTTATAATATTTTTTTTGGTGTGTGTGTGTGTGGATTATAATAAATATATCGTTAAGTTGCAAATAGAAAAAAAAATAATTATTTGGAGTATTGTCCTTTGCACAATTAAGCTGTTTATGTTTTTATTGTCAAAGAAATGAACTGTAGTGTAATATGGCTAAACGTCATATTAAGGAAAATAAATGACGATTCAGGCACAAACTGCAAGTAATATTAGATGATGGCAAGGATGCATGCATTTTTTTAGTTTCTGATAACAATGCATCTCTGTGCGTCCAAGGGCTATTATTTGCAAAACTAAAGATACACGTATATTGACCATAACTAATTTACGTGCGTAAGAGCTTGTCAATTGATGACTGTCACTTTGCAAAACATTTATCTTGGATTACCTATAAAGAAAGTTCGCATCGATATAAAAACACATTCCAACATGAGGCAGAATTTCAATGCTCATAATCACACACACATACACACACACACACACACCCACACACACGCACACACACACACCCGCACACACACACACACACACGCACACACACACACACACACACACAAACAAAAACAGCGATCTGTCACTCAGATACCGCTTTGACAATGAGTTTGTTGGCAGAAAAAAGTAATGTACACAATATACATATACATGATACTGCTGTTGTCAATCTTTAAGAAATTACCTTCAATTCTCCGTGTCCTAAAAGGTACGTTTTCAAAGTGGTAGCTGAAAATTCCATCTATATCTATGCATACTAGTTATGACGCAAATATGATCAATGCGACTGATATGAGAGCTCGACAGTTGCATACACTTACCACAAAGTATTGTGTGAAACAAACTTGCGGTTTCGATAATAGAAGACATTCCAAGGCCATATTCACTACTGTGCTAATGTTGATCGTTAACTATTAAAACGGCATATTTTTTTATCTTGGGAAAGAAATAGATTTGGAAGCTGAAATTTCAGGACGACAATGAGAAAAATACGGCCTATCATCAAATATCAAAACCGAATCCCAAAGGCAATGAGAAGTTGGGAACACGCACCTTAACTTTTTTTGTCGGATCAGTTATTTACTGTATACTACTTCTATGGAAGGAAATGTTTGAATGTCCTTATTCTCTCAAAGGAGCACTTGGATAGACTTGGTTCTGGAACAAATAGATCATTCTGACCGACTTCGGTACAAACACATTAAAATAGAAGTATTTTGAACTATGACCTTTGGATGACCTTATCAGGACTACTCCATGAGTTCTAATGACTCTAAAGGTCTACGAGAGAAAACTTGACATCAAATGTGATCAGACACCGAGAACCTTAGCCATCAATCATTGGGATAATTCGCTCACTGATTTGGAATCAGGCATTCACCCCAAGCTTTTATTTGTTTGTAAAAACACAGCATATTGATACACATTTGTTCATTGCTCATTGGTCTTTGGAGCGGAATTATGCATGAAAGTGACAAAGGAACTCGTTACTTTTTGCTCGAATTGTAGTCTTTCAACCACAGCAACTATGACTGGATCGCACATATGCAGCGTATATGAGCACCTATGACTAAGAAAATGTAACAGATTTGAATGTGGTAGGGTTCAAAATCAACCTTTCACAATCAACCCATCAAACGTATTTGCATTAATTGATTAGCTATCAAAAAATATTCTGCCTGTCTGGTCGACCGTGGCAGGGAGATATAGTCCTCCAGAGTCACAGTCCCTCCTTCCACAGTTCCCAGATCCCATGGATATATTGGGGCAATATAGGCCCAATATATACTCAATATAGAAACCAGTATTGGCTACAGTGTATCCTTTCCAATATTAGTTGCTCCTGTCGGCCCATATGGTCCATTTATCGGGCCAATTTTGGCCAAGTATTTGGCCAATTCCTTGGTAAATAGATATTGAACCAATATTGGGAATAATCAATATTTTATTGGCCAAATAAATATATTTTCAACCTGCTATATTTACTCATTATTTAAATAATTGAGCTAGTCAAATAGTTTTTTTTTTAATTGAAATTGTCTTATATAGTAGAATATTTTGAAATATTGTGTTCTGATCAAAACAATCGCCTTGAGAGATTTTAGCGTATTTCGTGTAATGTTTTTAATTGTTTTCTCACCCTGCTATTTTTTAGGCAAAACATTAGCCCCTTAAGATTAAGCCCTTGGGCCAACGTATCCCATAATTGGCTCTATTTGGCTGTTGGTCGATTGCCACTATGATGCCGCCCTAATATTAGACCATTAAAGAATGCCGATATGAAGCCGCTAATCACATTGCCAATTGAAACCCATCGTGGGCCCAATAATACGTTAGCCCACGTGATGCCGATGCCAAGATACCGATGGGGAACCATTATTGGGCAATAGATGCAGTGCTATCTGGGTTAGGAATAGGGCACTCGATTCAGTTGACCGGCAACTTACCTTCCGGCAGCATCCTCGGATCCGTATCGCCAAGGTATCTTCGAGATAACCTCCTGTCGACTTGTCTGGATCTTCATGGGTGGCCAGCCCAACGACCCTACGCACCACTGCTTGGCTCTGGTTACGTACTGTGATTGCCGCCCGCATGGTGCAACAGATTCGCACCCAAATAAGCTTGACACAGTATCAACGAGACCTTTAGAACAATCATCACTGGCTGCCTCTTCCTATCTCCATCTGAATTCCTACCAGCAGTGCTTTCAGGCATTGCACCTGCAGCATACTGTTCGGAGAGACCCACACACTCACAAACTAGTGAATAAGGCCCTGCTGGACAACCAGCACCTTGCGCATAACACTGTCAAATAATCAACCAACCACTCGGTATACAGAGACTTGGCGCTCTGCGCCGACCCTTTCTGCCGACACGCTGCTAAAACTCTCCAGTTCCCATTCAACCCTATAGACATGGAATACTGCCTGGCTGATACCCACGACCAGATCAACTCTCTATTACAACTAAGACAGAACTACCACACCGGCAGCAATCTCCCACGCAAGGATGGGTCACCTTAAACCACCGATTCGCACAGGAGTCCGTCGCTTCAATAGCAATAATGCACCGCTTTGCGGCTGCGCCATCGCCGCCTGCCACTGTGTTTCCCATCACAGACTGCTGGATCACATTCTCATGAGTGCCCTACCTTTCGTCCGTCCGGTGGACACAGATTTCTCCACCCACCCAATCAACAGTGAGTTCGTCCAACACCAAGTCGCTTAAAAACATTTAGCTGCTGCCTCCTACACAAGAAGAAGAACTTGACTCTCCAAGCACATAGTTTCACGCTTAATTCCGTTGTCGTCTATGGAGCCCAACTATGGTTTCTTTCGGACCATATCTCCGTTTTACAATCGTCTAATGCATTTCGTTTGCTTTGGCATATGAGGCGATACTTTTTCAATCAATCAATCAATATTTATATTTGTTCATCACAGATACAGCAAAGTCAATTTTCATAATTATTAAAAATGTATTACAAGAGAATATAAATGTGCTATTTAAAGAAAATGTTTTATCTCAGGATATATACAATAGATGGATTCTTTATTAAACCGTGAATACTGTAATAGAAATAATCATCAATATAGCAAGAGTAATAATGAACATAACTGCTGTACTGTGGTGAAGCGAGGTCACTGCTAAACGCAGGGCGTGGGGGTGCCATGACCTCTTTGAAGATACACATGTATTGTATAATGGAACTAAGGAACAAAACAATCAAGAACACAACGCACATACACGAAACAAAAGTACAACAGGACTTAGAAATTTACAAGACCGACTATTAGACAAAAATGAGTTGAACAGTAGAAGGACAGGAAGCCGAGCAAGCAAAAGAAGAAAAATTGACGACAGCATAATATGAACGAACATCATTTTTTCATGTTTTTTTGAAGGAGATGAGTGAGGGGGAGGTTTTTAGGTGAGATTACCAGTTAAACCAAAGCCAGGGACCTTGATTTTAGTGTATTATTTTTGCCAGGAACAGTGGTTGAAACAGTTTTTATTGTGCATTTATCAGCATTCTGGTTTGATAATGGTGTGTGGGAAATGTGAAAGTTAAAGAACTCATCATCAATAAGATCTTTTGGGAAGTAATTTATGGTAAATTGTACATAACATAGCAAGTTTGAGCCTATACATATCTTGGACTTTCAAGGTTTTTAAGAGAATGAAAAAGGGGTATCTGTATGGGCCAACCACCAAGGGAATTGGTGCAACTTCTGATTACTCCGTTTTCGGCTTAAGAAGAGTGATCTAAGCACTGTTGTTAGAGTCATCCCAGCCATAGCACATATGAATATAAGGTATATAAGACCATTATAAAGGGTAAAAAGTGATTTTGTGGAGATATGGTCTATAACCTCTACTAAAATTCCATGTATTTGAGATACTTTTGGAAATGTGTTGGTATGAAGCATTCCAGTGACAGGTTATGTCAATAAGAATCCAAGGAATTAGTAGTTTGAACTTGTTGGAGTATAGGTGTTGTTGCTACTTTTATGTCACGTTAATATCCTGTTTTTACGGTGTTTATTTTTATCATAGTTAGTTTTTTTTCAACATATCAATGTAATATTGTTTTAGTTTGAACCGAGTGTAGAATAGTTAAGTTCATTATTTTCATTATTTGTTCAAGCACAAATAGGATCAGGGTGGAGAAAAGTATATTTTGTGTCAATCAGCGAACAAAAGAAAATGAGGTATTTAGAACAAGTGGGAGGTCATTTAATAATACAAAAGAATAAAAGTGGGCCCTAAAATTGAGCCCTGAGGACTCCGCAAGTGATGGAAGCTGGATCAGAAAAGGTACCATTAATCAAACCCTGGCTTTCTATTGGTTAGGTAATTCCTGATCCAATCATTCCAAACGCCCCTGCACAAAACCATATTGATTTAGCTGTATAGAGAAAGGAATGTCATGATTTAGGGTGTCAAGGCTTGCGAAGATCTAAGAATATACCAATTGTGTGGAGTTTGTTATCCAATTTTCAGACACTATTTACAATAGAGTTCATTTATAGCCTGTATGTAACCGTTTGGGCCTAAATCCAAACTGACAAGGGGGAAGTATCTATGATTTAGTATGAATTGAATACGAATTAAACACCTTTTTCAAGTATTTAGATATCGAACCGGGAGTATTGGGATATAGGCTATAATTTGAAAAATCAGTTTGTCACCAGCTTTAAATATAGGTATTACATTCGCCTTAGCTAGTAAGCTGTACTATCCCCAGATGCAAGGGAAGAATTAAAAATGTGGGAAAGAAGACAATCATGGATGAGATTATTTGTTTCCAAAGAGTATTCCTAACTGTCATCTCTGATGCCTGGATTGCTTTTTTTATTCAGATGTTAATTTCATAAGTTCCCTCCGGAGAGGTTTGGGTATAGGACGCTATCAGATATAATGTAGGATGCAAAGGGGTTTTGAAATCAGACATTTGGGTCAGGACTTATTAGCAAGAGCGATTCCGATATTAGCAAAGAAGTTATTGAATGAAGTTTTTTCGGCAATTGCTGCTTAATCGGTATCCTTTCAACCGTCACTATTAATGTCAAAAATCGGGACAGTTGTCGTTCCTATTTCGTTCGGTCGGCCCAATAATTAGTTTAAAGTTTTCCATACTTCTCTGGTATCGCTTTGTTTATTTTTCAATTTTACTAGTTATAGATGAATTTTTTTTACTCAGGACTCCGCAATAAAGAATTTAAGTGATGGCGGAATTTTGTGGGTGTATTTTTAAAATTATATTTTTCATCATTTTTGAGTTTGGCCTGGTATGTTTTATTATTTTCTTTAGTTGAAGTGTTTTAATTGACCTTTAGTGACCCATGTTTTTTGGGTTTGCCGTTTGCGATTGTAATTATTGTTAATTGGACAGTGTATGTTCATGAGGTTCGACCATTTGGAATTAATTTATTGTACGCTTGGCTTGTCTGGGGTCCTCCATGGTGGTCACACTGTGTCCAAGCAACGAGTGTATAAGCATTGTTTAGAGGCCTTTTATATTATTGGGCTTGAGCTGACGCTATTTTCCCCTTGTCAATGTAGATTGAGAGTAGCCTATATTTGGTTGGGTGAGGAAGACGGGAAAGTGAGCCGAAAGATCGGTAATTCATAACACCACGCGTTAATTTTGGATACTATGTCTTGGTACAGATATTATCAATTAAGGAAACACTAGTATGAGTATGTCCGTTCTATATGTTTAATGATTGGGCGATCAATGGTTGGAATAAAATCTAAGATCGAGCATATTGATGAATTCATTAACACTGAGTCATTATCTATGGACAGAAGGTCACATTGAAGTCGCCCCTTATATAGCATGGATTCGTTTCACTGAATAATGTTTAGAGTAGTCCCCAACTGGCTATCAAATCAGAATAATTAATAATCTGGTTGTAGACAATACCAACCACAGTTTTGATGGAATTTAGAGAAACCCCTTCGTGAAAATAGAATCGCAATCGGCATAGTCGAGAGAGAGTCCGGTCTGAGGACGAGACTTAGATCAGAATGAATGAAAGATACGACACACCCCCCTCCGACCATGTCGAATGCAATTCTCAAATGAGTAGTTCTCAGAATGTCCAAACCAAGGCAGCATCACATCGTCAAAATTAAACCAAGTTTCAGAGAAAGCGTAAATAGATGAAATGATGTTTGTAAACTTGATAAATTTAACAATATCGTCAGAGTGTTTGTTTAGGCTGCATGTGTTAGCATGGAATAATGATAAATTACATCTTGCTTATAGAGGGTTTCGTGTGTATTAATGGTTTTCAGTAGTATACATATTGAACAAGTTACTTTGTATACTGCTACTTCAGTGTCGTGGTGGTGTAGAGTGCTGTCAAAATCAAAGTATGAAGAACCTATAGGTAGAGCGAAGTCGGCATAACAATTAACAATACACAGAAAGGAATAAATAAATCACTACCAAAAATCTATATATTTCAAACAGAAATTATGACAAATTTAAGTTACAAATTTATACAATACCAGATTGGCAAGGATCTACAAAAAATCACCAGAAATAACATAACGAATTTTTCATGGGTAACATCATAAATATTATCAATGGAATCTTATATCAAGGAAAATTATCGACTACTAGGAAAATTTGAAAGGGGTAGACGTTAAGCAAGGAAGAAAGAATAAAACTGTAACATAATTGACATGGTTTCCTTGGATGGGTGAGTGAGTTAAAACAGGATAACGCAGTTCAGAGGGGTCCAGTACAATTAAAATTAGATATTAAGTTATTGGTATAATCAGAGAGTAAAAAACACTGGTAAATAACCTTCTATATGCTGCATTTCTTATTTGGGTGGACCTTAATCAAAATAAAGATCTTGAATCATAATGCAGGGTACAGACAATGAACTCCTATGTCCCATTTGAGTGGATGCTGTGTATATAGCAGAAAACATTTTGAAGAGATGATTGAGATGAACAAAGAAATAAAGCACCCAGTGGAGAAATCATAACAGTGAATTACACTGTGTACTCATTACCCAGTCAAAAATGCAAGCCAAGCGGTATAATATAATTCAAGGAAGATAAATATAACTTGTCGATTTGTGGATAGCTAGAGAAAGAACAAGGGGTATACGATGAGCACTGAGAAAGATTAGTATAACAAGTGACCTAGTTGTAGTATTCTGACTAACAAGCAATGACTACAAAAATAACCTTTTTGCTGGGTAAGTAAGGACTAGCTGACGTTTGTTATCAAGGTTTAAGAGTGACCCAAAAGGTCAAAGGTCCTCTATATGTCAATTTGGAATGAAAGTTCATCTGTGTTGGATATTATTCGTTTGAGATGTCCTTTGGATTTGTGTACCCGTACGTTGACTCTCACTGCCGTGGGTGTGTGGGGGCCTTTTTAACTGCTTTTGAACTCTACTTAAGGCCCACTATAGGGTACCACACGTTGTGAGAGCTTCAGTGATGTGGGTTTTCTCCTCCTCACAACAGCGGGATCATTTATAATACCATATACGTGAAAGGGATCTCGGAGGCCTTACGCAGAATATAAACGGTTCTTAACGGATCACAACTTGTATTTTAAAAACCCACGCAGGACATTACGACGCTATGCTAGTGGCTTCCAAAAATAATCGGAGAAAAAGGACATCTCTGGACTTGTTTATTATATACACGTGTCATTGCAGTACGTCTTGAGGACAGTGTCAGGAATTCTACATAGGGGAGACTGAACGTTCTTTAAACTAGATTTTTAGAGCATAGACGGCCAAGTTCACTTCCTTCCTGACAGTGTCAGGAATTCTACATAGGGGAGACTGAACGTTCTTTAAAAACTAGATTTTTAGAGCATAGACGGCCAAGCTCCACTTCCTCCGAGGTCTCCCAGCATATACACATAGAATCCCCGGGCTACTTTATTGACCTGGATGAGGTCAGGATATTAGACAGGGAGTCACGTTGGTTCGAGAGAGGGGTCAAGGAGGCAATTTACATCAGAGCCACCCAGCCCACCCTAAACAAAGACGGGGGACGATACAAACTTTCCAAAGTCTATGACCCGGTTCTGACGTCGTTGGCATCAAAGGTCAACATTTCCCGGGAATCAGGTCATTCTGCTGATGAAGACTGCAGTTAGCAGTTGAAAATTCCAGGTACGCAATTTTCATGTGTTGTGATCAAAAGTTAATCATCTCAAACGATAGATGTCAATTTGCATAGAAATGCCCTATGACCACCAAATTTGGTAAAAAAAAGACCACTGACCTGAGTACAGAACAAATGAGGTCAAAGGTCACAATTAGGTCAAATGTAATCCTGAAAAATACACTAGTTAAAACAATAAGGCAACATTTCTTATGGTATACGCCCTCAATTGTTCTTAATGTTGAAATTTTGGTACGGTTAATGGATTTAAACTACCCCACATCAAAGTGGTTAAGCTGTATGATCTACACATGTGGTCAATAGTGGGCTTTACTTTTACTAACCGTGTTGTACAGGAAAAGGTAATTTTCTTAACAATCTCGTTTTAGTTTTCTGCTTTTATACTTCAGGGTGAAATAGTTGTAACATACGACAGTCGATCATTTGCAAAATCATATAAAAAGACATGTCTAAAACTTGGCTTGTTTGAACCCATTTGAATGCGTTTTTATGCTGATATTACTACTTGGAGTACCTTTAGCCTTCAGCAGTACCTAGAGTGTTAATATTAGGTTTTTAATGAAGAAAAATAAAGCAAACGCATTGTTATCACTGTTCTGATTCCCAGGTGTTTGGTTACAATATTACATAAGTATTTGAGCTTAACAGATTGATTGGTCGTTAACGGCAATGGTTGCTGCGAGATCGATAAAGCCGAAACCTCGTGGAAGCAGCTTCATCACTAGAATAACATGTTTGTTACAAAAATAGCCACTATCGACTATCAACGCTGACGGGAGACTGATACCATTGTGTTAACGTTAATGACACCAGAGGAATCACAGATAGGGGTGGCAACGTGTAGAGGAGATGATGGAATTCATCTTTGTGTTAAATTAATAGCAACAACCAGTAGATGCAGATGCATATTTGTAGTACCAGACATATTCATATCAGCAAAAAGCTGTTTTGAACAAGTTCAAACCACGTATTAAAATGCATGTATGTTTACAGGATTGGTAAAAATGGGGACTCCAAAACAAAGAGATATATTTTATAGCAATTTCATGCACCAAATTGAATATGAATTTGAAACCCATTAGTTAAACTTCCTTCAAATTAGAAAAAAAAAATCGGTCAATCAATAATACCAAAATACCATTACAAATATCTGCTAGTTTCACATTTTAAAGTGATACCACGTACCGCATAAAAGCAATAAAAAGTTCTTTTATTCAGGAAAAAATAACTACTAATTTATTTTTAATTCAAGTAATCCCAAAAATAAATGTTTTTTAGATTAATGCCGATTTCGCAAGCAAATTCAACAAATTTGCCGAAGTACGGCAATTCTGCTTACAAATGTTGTCATGGAGGATATCACACCTCACACACACATACCACCACTATGGAGGGCTTTGACTAAAAGCCGATTTATCCTCATCTGGTCTTGAGTATATATACTCATTAATTAATATATTTTATATTTAAGTAAACCAGAAATACATTGCATTGTTCCTGAACATGAAGAACATGAGGGAGTCCAGCCCTTAACAAAAAAAAATCCTCCAAAATTGCTGCTACGTCGTATCACAGTATC
This sequence comes from Ophioderma brevispina, assembly GCA_023653785.1. NCBI lineage: Eukaryota > Metazoa > Echinodermata > Ophiuroidea > Amphilepidida > Ophiodermatidae > Ophioderma > Ophioderma brevispina. Next base: position 61,343 of record JAMKCH010000978.1, on the reverse strand, counting down.
ACATTGTCGCCTTTACTCGTGCACCCACTAATAAAAAATACCCACCTTTATACGCATCGCTTGACTCATTGTTATTATCACAAGAAAAAAATCTCTGGATATTGACTGACATTATCAAATCAATTCATAATGGTTTGCAAATACTCACCGTTAAACGATTTATCCTTCAAATTCTACAGCTTTAATAAATCAGGTGAGGTTAGTGAGTTAGAGTAAGACAGTGTGAAAAGAACAATTCCTCAATGGCATGAATGGATACCACGTAGAGTGGGAAGGAACAAATAACTCTCTCGAGTGTACTGCTGTGGAAGAATCACCGAAATATTATTGCGAAGGATTACGTGTTTTTGGGTGCTCTGTGTAAGTAGCGTCTTCTTCATTTCTGTTATTCCAAGCAAACCCCATCAAAGACTTATCCCAATGGTACTCCGATACGCTTAAGGTGATGTCAAAGCTAGTTCGTGTCAAATACTTCCTTAATACCATTTAACTGTCCGTTACTCTGCGCACGCATTATACTTCTGGGTGGAAACACCTTCATTGCCGATTGAGCTATACTTCATTCGCGTATTTTTAGTGTCAGACTTGTACTCTTAATATTTTCATGCTATTTTCGTACGTGTGTCTGAGTGCGCTCTAAGTTATCAGATGATCTTGTATTGACTTGAAATATCGCCGTGCAGTAATGATGGGAATCCTTTGTTATATACCGAAAAAAACTCTCTCCACAAAAGAGCAGGCACTAAATTTGTCTGTGGTACACACCCAGCAAAAACTTGCAATAAATTACGTATAAGCGAGTTTAACCATGTAGATAGGGATAAACTTCAGGTTGTAAGTAAACGGGCTTTAGGAAAAACCAGCAACTTCTAAAATGTTCTTGTGAATCTCAGAATGACGTCAAACCTTACTCACAACCTATTTGAGTGGCATCAGTTAAAGAACCTCGTAATTAAAAGTGACAACAAGGGTAAAACAGAATGGCACAGTAACTAGACATGCAATTATGCCTTTAACTGAATGGCGCGCCAACAAGACATGCAATTATGCCTTTCAGATTTCACAAGTCTCAACTCACACTTGACTGAGCGAAAAGGGATAAAATGAATTACACAGATTATACCAATGATCCCTCAGTTAGAATCCATATAATCCTGAGAATATAAAGGCTTAATCGTTCATAAGCTTCACACGCCCAGGTTTACAACTGCTAAATCATTCAAATCATACTTTTAAGTGATAGTTTTAGATGTATCAAGTATGATGATAAAATTGGCCTACGGGATTGCAAAGAGTTAATCTTTTTTGATAAACGTAGTTATGAAATTTAATTTGATATCGCAGAGGCACGTGGGGGAATTGTGAGATACTCAACAGGTGATGGAATCCTGACAGATTAAATAATTTCGTTATCATTTGATTGATATTCGATTTTAAAAAAATGCCCAAATGTTGAAGACTTGCTGGGTAATTTAGGCTACTAATTTGAGAACTTTCTTAATTACAAGTTTACTGATTTACTCTGATATCACCGGGGCAACTTAATTTCCTTACATTAAGCCGCAAAATGCCTGTAAAATCGTCAAAAATGTTTGTCTTATATGCATGAATAAATTTATAAATTGGCAGATTAGATAACGTATGATTCATGAAAATTATAACCCTTTATCAATTGATTGTTTAGCTATTCAAATGATAACATGCAACTTATTACAAATGTTTTCGGTAGATTGCTTTTCTGAGCTTCTACTCGTATTGCAGCCATATGGAGAGAATATTTAAACAGGTGACGATGTGGGACTCACAGTTGTTTTAATATTTTAATTACGTACAACCCATCCTTTTCCAAATTCAACTAGGTGATCGATGCCGAAATGCGAAACGGCACGTGAATGAAATTCTTGATAGGAATTTTCGTGAAAGTACCTTTTTTTTAACAATAAATTTACTTCATCTAGTGCAAGCAGATTTTTACATTGGACTCTTGCTATCTAATTAAAGATGCTTGGCTTTACTTCATTAGAACGGGTATTAGCCTAATCTTTTAACATGATTGATTAGGCCTAAACACGTTACAGGCAGTGATTTATCTTAAGATAATGATGAAAGATATCAAGGAATAAGCGTGTGATCTCGCGATGTCTCTCCAGTGCTTCAAATTCAACAGAGGTGTATCCAGGCGCTATCTTGCGCGTTGATTTCCTAAAAAAAATACACCCCGTGCCTCGGGGGGCATAAGGTGTAATTGTTGGAAGTTTATTACTGCTTAATCATACACATGGTTCCAAAGCATTCTATAGTGACAAAATTAGGACTTGTATGTTGGTTCTATTCAATTTGTTTCAAAGTTCGGAGATATGAACCCCAAAGCCGATCGCAAAAAATACGTTAATGTATAATAACAGAAGAACTTTGCTCTCCGTTTGATAGAGACAAATCACGTTATAAAACGGTGTATGTACTGATCACAATGCATGGAACATTCCATTCATATATTCAAACTCCAAAATAACTCGTGATGCTATTTAGTATCTCGCATGTCAGTGCATACATCTGAATTGATTAGCTACGCAACAAAAGCTGTCATAGCCATATCGATACATTAAAATGAACATTATGGATATAATCTCGTGACAAGAGCGACAAGATTTACCATTTTAATATCATAAATCGGAAATGTAATTGACCGTGGATAAGGTCTAGAGAAAACCAAGGTCAAAAGCACTCCATGTATCTATCATCCATTTTCAATGATGTCACACCAGAGGGAGATGGACTTTATAGAATTAGGCTTTAACAAAATATCAAATAAAACACACGGGGACCTGACCAGACTATTAACAGTTTAACTGCTAAAACGATTCCAATATACCTCTATAGATATGTATTCTTAACTAACAAACGGTAAAGAACGTTTTTCTAGGGTTCAATATTTTAATTGCCTCCAGAAACACTTTGTAAGGTGCGTAATTATTGTCATTTTGTAAAATTTAATTCTTTCCAGTAAAATATCTTAAAGATTTTCAAGATTGGCAGAGAGCTAACTTAGGTTGGCATTCTGATTGAAATCAGCTTGACAAAGTGAGTTTTGACAAAAATCGGAAATATAATATCCTGTTTTCTCACTTTTTATATGTTTATTTTGTTGTTGTTGTAAACATCGGAAGATGTTGTTTTGGAGTGAAATCTAATTTGGAAAAATATACACTGTAAAGTCTGGGTCATAAAAGGTATTCATCTTTATTAAATACCAAATTTAATGGAGTTTGGTTAGTAGCGATCAGGAGGGTATATCATTGGGGCGAAATCCCACATCGCTTTTATTTCTGGACCTAAGGCTGTAAGAGGCCGCAAACATCCACTGCCACGATGGTATGTTAGGCTATTCCTCAATATCATAAAAAAAAAAACCAGAGGTTAGTGGAAGCATCGTGTCGCCTGTTTTTTGTGATCATGCAGTGATAAAATAGTGTCAAAGGTACTATAGACGGTCATTAGGAGTCAATTTACAACCCTTTCAGATGAGCTGAGGTCAGTGATTCTTGTGACCAAGTAAAACTAATCTGTTACTGCATGCTAGAAAGAGCAATTGTTCACCTTAGTTACAGCCACAGTGCGGAAAAAGCTTCTTATGCGTCTTCCTGCAGGCGACACACTGACAGATTGGATCATGGAAACTTGTGGTAAATCATTTACCAAAAGAAAATACTAAATATATAGAAACACACAAACAAATAACAAATAGCATAAAGAATAATACCAAAAACACAAAACCGCCAAACCCAAACAAAAACACACACACAAACACACACCACACACACACGCGGGCGCGCACGCACACTAGGGTTTCTTTTACGGAATAAACTGCAATATCACTATTGCAGTTGATCCGTAAACGAACTCTTTTTTACTGGTTTTCTACTCTTTTTAGTTATTTACCCATAAATTTCCTCATTCTTCAAGCCCTGCCTCTTTACGGGGCTATCGGTATGCGACGCAGACAGTTAGAAAGTATTAAAAACTCCTACTTTTGTATGTAAGGTACTTACACAAAACTCTAGTTTTGTATATGAACATACACACAACAATGTAGGGAAACTTCTCGAATTGCTACAAAACTCATACTTTTGTATGTGCCGCTAACCACATTTCACACACAAAACTCCTCCAAGGTGTGTGTAAACACACTACTTTCACACAACTCTGGTTTGTATGGCTTACACACACACGCCACACACAATAATAATGATATATATGCCTGTGATGTATGTATAGGATTATAATGTACCGGTGTAAAGAAATTGAGGTCCCCCATGAGAGAGTGTCTAGAACCTAGCAACATGTACGGAATAAACCGTGACCTTGTACGAGGCCATTTGGGTGACAGTGTGAAACAAAAGATGCATACAAGCACTCGATGGCGAACAACAATAGTAAGATGGGTGGTAGTTACACTCGTCATGCGGGACACGGTAGTTTATGACACCGGGGTATAGAATTAGCGTTTTGTCATATGGCATTTGCAAAATAACATAAGAACAACTAACAACAATTAACATAGTTCAACACAACTCAGATGGACTTACCAATGCGATTACCAAATCTTGATTCAGGGTTACGTTACTATGAAGAAAAAAGCAATCATCGTGGGTACTGCATGTTAGTATGGGGGCTAGAGCCTTAAATTTAAAGAAAATTTGCACATTTTCAGAAAAGGTTTTGCCACGCTTCACACATACTGATCTTGTATACTCTGGATTTACTTTTTTAAGATGGTAGACAAATAGGCAATGAATGAAAAGCTATAAGTCATATAAGCACTTAGTGGATGTGATGGGTCAATTAACGTACCAGAATACACAGACAGAAAGAAGGTATACCAAATACCCGATAAATCACACTTAGTCACCATGTTGAGGAATGTTCTGTTTGTATGTTCTGTCTGTCGCCCTCTTTGCTCTCTCTGACTTTCGCTCAAAAAGACGAAAATAATCAATGTTAAATTCAAAGTACTATTTTATTCAAATACTTGAATAAAGACTAAAGGCCCGATTCCAAAAATGTCTTTAATAACTGGTTTGTTAAACGTACGTTTAGTCTCTGAAATAGTAAGGTAGATATGGGATATTTGAACTCGGTAAAGCATCCAAATTTTTCATATTATATCAAAAGAAATTTATAACCTTTTTGTACTAACAACTAACACATTATATATGCTTTGAAAAAATATTCTTTTTCATGATTTTAATGAATTCGTTCTTATTCCACCACACAAAGATAAGGCGATTGTTTAGTTACACGATTTTAAACATTTTTCGGTAAGACGGCCAATAAGTTTGCAAGGACCCGGCACTTTGAGTGTTAAAAACAGGCGTATATTCTGGTCGATCTCGGTGCGTCGGTCGATGCCAGGTCGAAATCTGGTAACACTGGGAGGTGAAATAAACACACGTGCTGCCAACTTGAAAGATGAAACTGCCGACTTCTTTTCTAGACCGATCTATGAACAAAAGAATTCCACACTTAAGTATATACAAGCACACGCCTCACAAATAACATCTAAAACCTCCCTATAACGAAATACGACAAACAAAACAAAGGGTGTAAAGATTTGAAAAATATAGCTGGGATGTATTAATGCGATGAGGCCAAAATGAGACTTCCCGCCACCAAACTCGTCAGAAGTAAAAAAAATATTAGTAAGTAAGAATAACTGCTTGGATTGAGGTCAAACTCAATTTTTCAAAAAATAAAAAAAGTAAAAATATTAAAAATAATAAAATAGGGGATGTGACGTGTTCAGGAATGAGTATTGTTATAGTTTTGCGTTAATCGTACCCAAACGGCATTCGATATTTTATTGGGCTGGGCTGTTTGAACATTAAAATGAAGCTAGTGTTAAGATGAGCAGGAAATGGAGTTCATTACTATCGTCACGTATTAAGATATCACATGTAATGTTTAAAAACCAAGATTTCTCGGACATAGCACAATGTGTGATATCCGGATGGCAATATGTTGGAAATGTGTTTTAAGTGCATTTGTTATCCAGTAATGCTATTGTAGTCATGTTCATAGTGTATGAAGTCTTGGACGCCCAAGGTCAGAAATACCTTTCAAAACACAAATAAATGAGCTTGTGCACAAGTGCGCTAAAATTTTTATATAATAACAGTTTAATGATTCTGTAATTGATTGGTCAAGAATTTGGTATGTCCAAAAAAAAATTACATAAAATCAAATTTACACAATTACACAGCATTTAACACTTTGATACCTAGTGGCCAAAAGCAGCGTTGCAGTTCAACAATGTTATGTCCCCACGGCGAAGACTCCAAAATGAACAGCGCACAAGTTCATACAAACTCCTTCAGGTATTATATGCCAAGGGAATCTTCTCAGGTCTGAAGGTAATATTGTCCAGCAGTCAAGACGACGGGGTTTCCATCGACGACAAATGTTCCACAAAAATAAAATCCAGGTAATATACACCATCAGTCTGTCGCTATGTCATCATATAGATCACAAAACTGGAATCCCTTTTTGATTCCAAAACTGAAGATCTTTGTTAAAGACGACAGCAGACTATTTAGCACAAGGCCGGCGGCACCAAAATATTAAATCCGGGCACTAGATGTAGAACTCAATCTACCATTATTGTAGAGTAATACAGTTAGCTATAATTATCTGATAGCTCCAGAGCTCTAGCTAGATCCCTGATTTCAACTGCTGGCCTCGTCCTTCAGTAACAAACTACTATTTATCTTCAACACAGCTAGATTTCCCTTTTTAACAATATTCATTAAATCATTCTTATGCATAAAAATGAGATGCAACCATCAATCAGATTTCACAATTAAATTACTCACTTCATATATATACCTCTGTGGGGGAATTCCCTAGGTTCGGCAATTTGGTTCTTTTAAAGCATAAAAAAGCATGAGTCAGGTACTAAGTTTGGATTCTTGGGGAATCCCCACTTCCCTTATTGCAATCTAAACAGGTGCAGACTGCATAGCAACTCTACGGAATCCCCTTTTCTCTCTTTTATAGTAAACCAATTACTTTTCCCGTGAGCAATCTTTTTCAAATAAATTGAGAAAATATATTTAATCAAAATTTGAGGGTAATATAACACTAGATAGTCTTTGAAAAAAGCATTTTCACAAAATTTGAGTTAATTCCGATCTTGCGCTTTTGTTTAATGAGCAATTACTTGTTTTCCACGGTCCCATAGGCCACTGTGTTGTAATTGGTAAAAGGACAGAAAAACAAAAATTGCTTATAGATACGACCAAATTGCACGCTAAAATTTAGGACACATGGAGTAATAAAGCAGCTGGATTAGATGATATAAAAAAAATCTTTAAACGTTTTTAGGTAATTCGGGGGGGGCGGGTTGTGATTACGAAATGCCCCTTAACACTGAAAAAAATTGATCAATATGACAATATATTTTTGGGCTGGGCTGTGTGAACATTTATCGTGCAGATATGTCAAATAATTTGGTATGATTGTTTTAATATTTTTCACAATCTTCTTTTTAAATATCTCTATTATTCATACTTTTCTATATATTTGACAACAAATCTCTGTGAGTTTGGTGATGAAATACGCACTAGGATTTATAATGATTCTAAGCGTGTAGATACTTGCGATCAAAGTTGTGACAGTGATAACGGGTGCAGTAATTTTTGTGCAAAAATCAATGTGAATATATATTTGGGGTGGCTGGGACTGTTGAACATTTTCGTGCAGGTATGGAAAAACTCTCCACATATTTTTGCATATTTGTTTTAGTTTGTCGCAAAATCCATTTAAAAGGATCTTATATTCTATCTTGACAATAATCCTCTGCGAGTTTAGTTATGCAATAGCAATGAGTTAATAAGTTATAATGATTGTAAGTGTTTAGATACTTTCGATAAACTGGCAGTTAAAATCCAAAAGTGTGCAGTTTAACGTCGTGTACATTAAAATAAATACTTAAGATAATGTATCATATGCGTAGGGAAACTGGAATGATAGTTTATACCAAACAACCTATCGTTGAAAGGTAACTATTAAGGGAGGTGTATGTTTTGCAAATTGAAAAAACGGGTATTCTAGTTAATTTGAGATTACAGCATGATAGAAAAGGGTAAGCTTTCAGCTTTAATTGCTTTTGGTAAAATGGACATCAGTTTCAAATATGCACATTATGCAAGCAAGTCTCGTACGTTTGAAGACTGGGCTTTCGGCCAAACTTCATCTGAACAGACAGCCCTAAAGGTGTTCGGGACACACTACGAAGACGGTTCACTAAAAACGATTGCAGTGAGTGGATGACTGTCATGAAGAAGTCTATTTTCCCTCTGTTGAAACTTGAACCAATAGGATTTATCCACTTATCACTTTAGCGTGAGCCTTTTGTGGGTGAATGACAGTCATGCCAATGACTTCTGATTGATAGGCAAATGTATAGTTTCAGAAAGAGAGCTCAAATGATTATGAAATTCGGGTCTTGTTCTGTTGTGAACACTAGCTTGCCTGTGATTCCAATACTAGACAGAGGAGGAGTGAAATTATTTGTTGATGCTCCGGTTAATGCACTGATCCTTAATGCGGAATACAGGGTGCATTTCTGCAGTATATGAAGTTAAAATCAGAACATTTCTTGATTGCTGCGCTGACTTAAACGTGTAATTGTGTAGCAAATACTCTTGCTATGGATGTGGGAGTTTGTTTCTGTAAGCTGAAACTTGTCTTGAAAGCAGAGATTTCCTCCTATCAGATGGTAGTTGTTTTGGATGCCAAATTTGAAACTTTCGTGTAAGTGTAATTTCTTTTGTCTATGAAAACCATGACGAATATGAATTACCTATAAACCATTTTATTGGAAGATTAAAAGTATTAAATGTAAAGCAAATTTTATGAGACAAAATTTTAGCAAACCAAATTCCACTCAAATGGGAATTTAGGAATGTGAATGAAGACATATAAAGTAATTGTGCTTTGCAGGATAAATTATGAAGTGGTCATCATAATTGAACAAAATTGTATTGTGATGTATTTTGGTTCCTCATAACTTGCCAAAAGTATGAGTCAGAATATTTACCATTATTAAAGGTCATTGTACTTTTGGATAAACTATCTTTTGATCTTTTAAAGTGAAAGTTGTTAACAGATAACACAAACTAATAGATTATGTTGTAAATTAGAAAAGATTTCATAACATGCATATCGTGGTTATGAGATTAAAGCTTAAATATATTTGAGATATGAGTACAAATCATTTAGGCCAAGTAGATTATTGCTCAACTGGTTTATACAGATATTTTGGCAGAGAATTTGAAATACAAAATGGTACAAAACATAATCCAAAGTTCACTTGAACATCCATGAAGATTATATTAGACGAACTGGTATTTGAATCTTATTTTGAATTTTTATTATTACAGCCGTAAAAGTCATAGGGGATTGTGAATGGTTTTGTGTATGGTGCAGTGGTGGTTGATGATCCACGTCACTGTGTTGAAGCATATGTATAGCTGAACTGAACTTGATCTTATGATCTGATATAATGAAACGTCCATCTTCTGTATCCGATGACATCGTCCGATAAGCAAGACGCTACTTCTCAGAACTGTAACTACTGAGACATGTCTGATAAGCAAGAAGTTATTTCTCTGAACTGTATTGTGAGATAGAGTGGGTTATCTTTGATTGAATCATGTACATGATGCAGAATTCCAAAAATAGCTGTGCACAGATAAATTGAGTTTTAGAACTGAAATATTTCAAATTCAAATGACAACATTGTAAACATACATTTAAAGTTTTATTAAAGCAAACTGTTCATACCAAATCCAAATCAAATCCAAAAGCTGTAAATGTGAATAGCACTGCAATATCACAAACAATTGTATATTATTTGATGCTGATCGTCATAAATAATATTAATTTAAATCACAGTTGTTGTGCATGTGTGACTTCAGGTTCTCCATTGTTGATGTATGGTATCAAATGGCGATTCAAGACTTTGCCCAAAAACCAATAGGAGCATTTTGCCTGTTCTTGAGATGACTCACGCCAGTGATCTCTCCAAAACTGGTTGTCCAAATTCTTGGGACTTTGTTTTTCTTCAAGGTCCTCATCAGGTCAAGTGCATGCTGAAAAATGACTGTCTGGAAGGTAATCTCTTGCTAACACCGTCTCTGGTTCGTGGGAAAGGTGGCCAGACTCCTGAGCTCTGTTTGCAATGGCTAGCGTAGCTGCTCTTCTGTCTGATGTCGGGTGGCGGGGTACCAGCAAGAACGGGTGCTTGGTCACCGGGGTTAGTCGCAGACATAATTTCTGGTACTGGGGTCACTGAGGTTTTATAATCATATTAAATCAGTTTTACTGGAGGTGTTTAAAACCCCCTGCTTTTAAAAAAGTAATTGTTGCCCGATCGTCTGTGGAGACCCCGACTACTCAGAGTAGTAGTATCAATTCTGATATCAGATGAAAGGTCAAGTCATTTTCAAAGTCATCCTGAAATTTCAGCCTTCAAATCCATTTTTTCCCAAGATAGAGACGAAATATGCCGTTGAATGGTAACCATCAATATAGCACAGGGGGCAGTTGCAGATGGCATTATCGCTTCTAACATATAAGGCAAATCATCTCAATTTAAAAGACACTGCTACAGTGACAGCATCTTCGTGAACACGCGATTTGTAACTTCAAAGTGCGTTCATACCGCAGTAAACTTACCATAACCTTCCCACCTCTCAAGGTAGAAACCCAGTTCGAACGGTACATGATAGAGAATTGTCTGCAATCAGGCTAACATATTCTTGAAAAAGTTAACTCTGGGTTTAGGTGAAGCAACTTTGATGTTAAGAAACACTTGTGTTTTAGATTTTCTTTGAACGGAATGGTCAAAGTCAAATATTTGCCCCATTTGTCATCAATCCAAGAATCATTTCTCAGGCAATATAGGTCGCACGAACTCAGTTCGATCAAGGTTAATACCCTTGTAATATACTCAATGGGAATAACGAAATGCCTAGGTGGTGCGTAATATTTATCATGAAGCAAAATTGGTTTTCCTAAAGATACACACCACCAGTGAGGCCCTGTGTGGACGTCTCTGTGTGGACCTCAGCACGCACTGTGTAGGGGAGAATGTATGATCTACACACGTGGACAATGCATGGTCCAAGAGCGTGGCGTGGTATAGCGGTTAGAGAGCTTGCCTTTGGACCCAATGGTCCCCGGTTCAAATCTCAGTGGGGCATAACTTTGCTGGATTTATTCTAGGTACAAAATTCTGGATTTAATTTTGGTCTTGTCTGAAATTGTTATTTTAAATAATGTTAAGCGCTGTGATACTTGGTTGTCCTGTAGGGCGCTATATAAAATGCCTGAATAGAATAGAATAGATGAATGCTGCCTCTGTATATAATGACTTGAATAAGTGATGCTCTTTTCAACCATTATTTCCATTTCTTACCTTCCCCAATAATTTTTTTCACATTACTTAAAAGATTTTAGGTATAGACCAAAAATATGCTTGTCCACTAGAAGGAGAATACGCATAAATACCCACATTTCCCTATTTCGTATAAGCCGTTTGCCACCCCTATGCAGCAAGTGGTAAAGTCTGCACTCAGTGAACTTGGCCTGGGTTCAAGAAACTCAGTTGTTGGAGTGTTACTGTCTAATATGAGAAAAGAAGTGTATAATTGCAATATCGCCGGTGCAAGTTTGGTTCCCACAATATTTGGCGGTGAATGTATGCAGGTGCCAGGCTCTCTTACTTATCATGTAGAAAAAACGATTGACATAAATCGGAACGACTACCTTTAAAGTGTCAAAACATTTAAGGGGTGCAGGTATGAACAAAATGTTACGAACCTATATTTATCATGTTTCTTTAGAACTCAATTCATTAGGAATTTAGTACAAAAAACAAAGGCAATTATGCAAATTTGTCATGTAAAGGCTCTAACATCTTGCTTAACACATGAGGAAATGTCAAAATGGTTCCGTTTGGAAAATGATCACTTACAAAATATCCTATAGAGACTACATTTATTTATTTTGCAAACAATACACTTTTGAACTTGTATCTAAAAATTTTCAATTTTGTCAGCTATGTAACCTGCGTGATTTTTAGACCTATGAGAACCTAAAGCAATTAATAGAGAATATCGCGCTGTCCCAAACATGTTTTAGTGAAATTATTGAACGCGGCTTGTAGAAATATTGATTAATTGATTGCGCGCTCGCCTTTTAAACCCAAGTTTTCACGTTTTCGCTTCCCACGCAGGTCAATTTTCGTCTTAAGTTCAATTATTTTATTATTTATATAGCAAGAAAGGGAGATTTATTATTTACTTAGTGAGAATGTAAGTATTTCCGTTTTTCGTGTTTACTAATACAGCCTATTCTAAGAACTATTCTACTTCCAACTTTGTTTTACCTTTCGTTTTGTCGCATTGTGTAGCACCCTAAGGTTCCATAGAACCTTTAAATAGTCCTTTAAAGCCAGATTTATTTATGTATAAAGAATCTCTCGGCACATATATAATGAAACATCCCTAAATAAAACGTACCAGATGTTTCACATGGCCATTGGAGATTCCTTGCGAACAATTCCCAAATTTATGCCACCAATTCACAACTGTACAACGATCACGGAAGCTACCATGTTTATTCCCTGTGGTATATTTGCAACGCCGCATGCAATCCGAAACAGAAATCCAGCGTAAATCAATATACCCCATACGCGCATATATCACGTGCAAGTTTTCCACAAGCCGCATCCTTTTGAACTTCATTGAGCACACTAAGGATAGGAGCGAAGTTCATTTAGAATTTTTTATTGCAAAAAAACTACAACTTTTTAAAACCTCAGTGATTGAGAACAATTTTAGAGGGTGTTTGTTTTAGATATCCATTTTTGTGATTAACAAAAGGTTTTAGTTGGCCCTAAACACTAACACATGAAACTGGACATTGAAAGGGGTCGCGTAATATTTAGTTTTAATATCGCAGTCGCACTGTAACCAATGATTTCTATACAATGGATTGGCCAAACAACAGTAATTGTATGTTAGATGACATGGGAGCCAACGGGCGGGCATGTTGGTCTATAACCGAACACAATACCATTCCTGAGACACCTCTTTAACAGAAGTTGTATCCCGGTTGCACGTTTTTAGAGCCTATGCCACCCATACGCGCAAATGACAGCTTGAGCTCACGGAATTGGCTTGATTTCTGTAGTCTGTTATGTCGCTTATCCACATTTCAACGTGAACAATGATTTTTGTATAAATTGACCGGCGGCTCTTAACCACCTCTTTGGCTCTTTTTTGGATGACCAATATGGCCATCAGTGCTTCAATTACGAAGCCCGTTTCCAAGCCATTGTAAATAGAGATCATTGGTCGAACCCACTAATGCTCGGTTTCAGCAATTTATATCTTGTCAACTTTTCAATGTACCGAGTAGCGCTTTCTTTGTATCATGTAGAGTTTCCTAGCTTTCTATTTTAAAACTATATTACTCCAGAATCCCAGGCTCATTTTATAAAATTAGGCATAAACAAATGTATACCATTTTTGAGAAATTTATCTCTATTTTCAAGAAAACGTTAACTTAAACTGTGTTTTTATGCCAATGTTTAAAAGTAACGCGATAGTCTTTCATACAAGGCCATAACTTGACTAAACCACCGTCATCTTTCAATGGTTTGAAAGACTAAACAGCTTGTGGGCAAAACGATAGCGTAATATCACGTGGCGCTTCCTTAAATCGTCTACTGCTTCGAAAGTTAAGCGTGCAAATGATGTTTTCCCTCGCAGGAATAACCAAATACCAATGACCAATGCAACCCCACTGTACGTCATATTTTAAGAGATATTGCAGTATATATGTTCCGGTAGATTTATACCAATAACTTCCTTTACCTTTAGAACTTAAAGATTTACATGCCCTAGGAATCTTTCTTTATAGTGTGCTCATCTACTTGAAAAAAAAGAAGGTGGAATTTTTTTGTTCTAAAAGTAATAATTCTTCTCTAAACCTTTTTTTTCTGTTCACTCAAACTTTTGCTAGATTTGAAGGATTTTATATTTTTTTTATTACGGGTTCCTAAGGTTGTAAGGTTTACAAAGAATGATTTTGTTGGCGAAAGAAACCTTTTTGGTTCTACTATAGGACCTTTTTTTTAAATCTTCATGGGTTCCTCGATTTTATACCAGTGGCAGTCATAAAAAGAATGTGTATAAACGTAATTAATTGTAAAAACAGCTTTTTCCTGATTTTGGCTACACATGTTTCATCCTAATACTTGCCCAATTCGTACAAGTTTAAGATCTTCACATTTGTAGTCCGATTTTCCTCTGAGATAAAATTGGTGATCTTGATGGTTTTTTTTGACCGTTTATCTGTAATCTGTTAGCTACTGATGGAGCCCACGGTAAAATTAAACGTCAGTGATTTGGATTTAAACACAGACACACGCCGCCGCCAAAGAGAGTGAGAGAGAGCATAAACACCGAGCGCGTGCAAATCAACCCACACCCCCACACACACAGCACACACCAACTGTTATAAAAAAAGTGGCGAATTTGCACAAAACCCAGTTATACAAAAGTGGTGGAATTTCATAATGATGTGTCCTCAGTTTTAAAGGCATTTGGACCAGCTACAACATCACACCTCGATTGACTCACTATCATCCTCTCGTGGTACTCATCTCTGCTCGAAATTTCGTTTAGTGATTCATAAATGAGTAAACGGATGTCCACATTCCCAACTACCCAAGTTTCAGGATCGGTTCATACTTTATCTAAAATTTTACCTTCTATTACCTTCTAGTCAAACAAATATGCAAACGAAACACATTGTTAAATCTCGCACTACTTACAACCAAGTTTCATGAAATCGGTAATTCTTTCTTTTCAGAGGTATTTGAAGTTTTTACCTTTTTGAAAACCCAAGTTTCATTAAATCGGTAATTTCTTTCTTTCTCAGAGGATTGAGTGTTTACCTTTTTTGTTTAACGAACCATACACACATACATTGCTCCATCCGGAAATTTTGCAACAACAGAACTAAGCGACGGCTTCCCAGTTCCAGCTATAGCGAGAACGTCCCACAAGATATTAAGGCTGACTCAGCGATTTCCGGTGAGGGCGCAACATCAATTTTTAAAAACAATATGTTTGTTGCAGATACATAATGCTTGTCATATGCTAATCACTGTGTGAAATAACTAAGCTCAAATTCGAAGTCTTCATATAGAAGAGCACAACTTTGTTATAACGCTTCCGGATCCCGGAAATTTTGTATACACGGTTCCTACTTGGGCACTTTTATACTGTGCTAAATGTTACATGCATAAAAACGGAAACTGCCGATTCATCTCCTAACTTTGGAATTAATATTTAAGGTGACTATCTTTGGTTCGAGATGACCACTTTAATAATTACTACACAAAAAATATATATTTTGAAATCCTTAGTCAGCCCTTTAAGAGCGACAATATGTTTCACACCTAGATTTTCGATTTAGATTGGTATGTTTAAACATTGCAATTATTTCAACTATGCCCAAGGTATGAAATTTCATATACGGCAACATGCTTTTGTTCTTTCAAATTTAGTTTTACAAGACCTCTATGAAATTTTTGCAGTAGAGCCGCTATAACATCGGTCATGCCTTTGTGGATTATAAGGCAAGATTCCCGCTCATGATTTTTTTCAGTTTTTTTCAAAAGCCTTACTTATATCAAAGGTCAAAATCAAAGGTTATGGCTTGAAACGCACATACACCCAAATTAAAGAGTTACAAATCTCCAAATGTCGCGCTTGAGGATAGGGCATATTCGCACTCACGCGTGGCGGGTTACAGCCGTTCGCGGCACCTCCAATCTGAATCTAAGCTGGTTTGAACATGACACATCACGCAACATTGCGGGTTGTACCGACTATACAATTTTGACTATATGCCTGTTACTTCTAAACTAGAGAGACCATCAGTGTGACGTATATTTCGACTATCTTGTCGGTTATCGAAATAGTAAATGACTTCTTTCATCTGGAAAACTGAATACGATGCCAGCTTAACCTTTAATGAAAGTATTACATTATCTGTCAACTTCAGTACGATTTAACCGCTAGCGCCAGGATGGCTAATCAAATGTGTTTATTGCTACGTCGAATTGTACGTCAGGCATAGCATTTTCAGGGTTCAAAGCCTACAATATCATTGAACAAACAAAGCATGTTAATCGAAATGGAAGAACTTATGGTAACAAAAATGGTAGGTAGTGGGACAAAGCGTAACTGTTTAATATTTATGTTTACAAATTATTTTAGCTTCGTTGAATACTCCCACTTAAAAAGTGAACATAAAAACAATCACGGTTTTCATATGACAGGCAAAGAGGCGTTTTGCATCAACCCCATAATCCATTGTAATTTGCCTATACTATCGTTTAACAGTTGGAGGACAAGAAAATTTTAAGATCATGATAACATTCATAGCGCTTTGTGGGCTAAAATGAGTGTAAAAAATTAATTATTTTCCGAACATTTGTGCACTGTGGGATTGACTCAATTCAATACACCCTCTGGCAAAGAAGTATATTACTCATTTTAGTGCTGTCTGAAAGAAGGCATTTTGGGATTGTTTTTGGTAGTGTGGTGTGGTGTCCCCGGTCTGTGTATGTCCTGTGTCAAAATGTTCACCCTCGTCTACAGCCACCCCACCCCTTTTCATTTTTCCGCCTTGCTAAACTCCCCTTTATTGGTGTCAAATAGTTTAATGTAAATTGTTAATCGACATATTTAATGCTCCTTTTAGACCGGTGGCTGTGGTCAATTGTTTTTGTGTCCCTGGGTAAGATACTAATTCAATTGCCTCGTCGACCCATGGGTCCATAGGGAATATTAACAATCAAGTGCTGAATAGGCTTGTGCGCTTGCAAGAGCAGTCTTTGAGCAGCCCGTAATGAAGAGAAATTATTGTGACGATTTCTTGAAGGCGGCGTAATAATATTGGCAACAGCACTTTGAGCCTGTCAGCTATATAACACTGGTTGTTGTTGGTTGTTATATTATTATTATTTGTTGCTTTGAGCCTGTTTACGGGGATTAACCTATAGAATCTGGTTTTTGTTTTGGGGAGGACAACAGTGATTAATAAAAAATCACGTTTTTCAGAAGTGGCCACCTGTAATGGCACCACAGCAAAAGGGTTAGCATGTAGTAGAAGAGATTTTTAACTGGCCACAAAATATTTGATCCGAGGACATAGGCCACACACAAAAACACCACATGATCTTCCTAGTCTTTCTTCTCACCACTCCCATACAACACAAACCTCAAGTCATCAGCATGTCACATGGCATATGGTGAGTGTCTGCAGATGATACCCATGTGTACTCACTTTTAACCCAGAAGGTCGTTCCTTCACCCATGTTAGATAGACGCATGTCTTTAATCAGTTTAATGTGTAATCATGGATTCGTTCTGATAGCTTTCTCTCGGTGCTCCCACTAAAACTGTATTCTTCTCCCACTCAAAATTTGCCAAAGACTCCTTCCCTCATACAAATCAGTGTGTTATGGATATCTGACATATGCAAGAAACCTTGGCGCTCATATTGACTCTAAAATATTTGCTTGATAAATACGTTAATAGAATTTTTGTAAGCCTGGCATGTGGCCTACGGCTATCGCTAATAGACAATGACACCGGTCATAGCCTTGTACACGTATTGTTATTCAAGCTTAATTCTCTTGCAATTTCATATTATGCTGCTTGGTCAACTACAGGATAAGTTTATCTAAACTGGCAGCGTGTTCAAAATGCAGCGTCTGGTCTTTCTTATCATATTGGTCTAT
This sequence comes from Ophioderma brevispina, assembly GCA_023653785.1. Classification (NCBI taxonomy): domain Eukaryota; kingdom Metazoa; phylum Echinodermata; class Ophiuroidea; order Amphilepidida; family Ophiodermatidae; genus Ophioderma; species Ophioderma brevispina. The sequence goes on along the minus strand of JAMKCH010000978.1, from coordinate 43,456 downwards.
TCTTCAGACTTACGCTACTTCCAGTAATCCCGTTTTTCTTTTATGATTTATAAAAAATTGTTCAGCGCACATTCAAAGTGATGACGATGTGAAGTTTTCTGGATTATATAAAAGACTTCACACCATTATGAACCGCTACTAGGGTCCACGCGAAGACTCAAATTACCACTTATAACAAATTCGTATCCATCAAGGAAGACCATAAACCCGGTGTAAAATTGTTAAGAAAATTATTAATAACACATACGTCTATAGACCCAAATAATAAAATGTCACTCATTTTTCCCCATATCAGCGACCAATGATAACACTTCAGAAACGATGGAGCTAAAGAGATCAACAATCGGCCCGGTATGCGTAGAAGAAAAACCACTTCAGATTCCTTTTCATCTGGGAGTCCGGCCATTGTTATAAATAATTGGCCACTAGCTTGAAAAAGATTTCTAGTTGTTTTATCACCTCGACGATTCAGGTTGGAGTAATTTGTTTCATGACGCAAAACACAAATACCCGTCCTCGTTCAGAATAAATACCAGTTTACATCATAATATAGGTCGTTGACCTTAGTTTTCTTATGAACGCGGTAAATCGAATAGAAATGGAGTTAAGCAATAAGTTACGGATTTGAGTTCTTCTCAGCACAAATCATTATGTCAAAACTCGCCCACACCATTTTTTCATGACGTTTGTTCGTCTTTTCTTACTTTTTGATAATAATGAAAAATACGGTCAAAGTTAATAGAACAAACACTATAGACCTTTCAAAGAATTTATTTTATCGTAAGCGCTGCCGGGAGGCAGTCAAACGAAGATACAAACCACGCCCCCAAGGCATAAAAAACTGTTTGTTTGGCGTAACGGAGAAAATATCAGGGTCGGTCGGTCGGTCAGATTTAAAAAAAAATCATTTTTCTTTGTGAGATCTTTCCAATGTTTTACTCTAAAATGAATACAAGATGCTACTATTTAAAGCTTTTTTCAATGACATAGCAAAGATCTTTTATTTTACTTGTTGTAGTTGTTTTGTTGTCTTGTTTTGTTATTTTTTTTTTCATCTTTGTGTTGGTAAAAAAAAATATTTTTTTACATTGTGGATGAAAATAATGGGTCGGTCGGCAGAATATTTTTTTTTTTCTTTTGTGCTAATTGGGCATGAAAACTTTTGCTCGGCAGGTTTTTTTTTTAGGGTCGGTCGGGTTACTCCAAACAACAATTTTTTTTTAGCCCAACTGCTAACTTTCCAGTGTTTGCGAACTCCGTCCATAATCCCGCCAACCATATTGCTTGGGTAAAGTAAGGCTGTTTACGAAGAAGTCGTAGAAAATGCACAGTTGGAGGTGAGACTATCATTTTCATTCAGCAGTCCTGGAACTGGACATATGGGCTTGTTTACATGGAAATTGATAAATACCGGTGACTAAAGTTACTATTTTTTTTGGTATAAACCCCGAATAGATAAAATGTTGGAAAGAAAAAGAACCATTCCTGGAGACAGCCTACTAGATTACAAAAAATAACAATGTTTTTCTGCAAACAAGAAGAATTAGTTGTTGTCTTGCAATTTTCACTGCTATGGGATTCGTTACATCGAAAGCTTGAAGAAATGAAAGGTGAACGAGAGATTTCAAATATTGGTGTCCCTTAAAATATAAAGCCTTGAGTTTGGCACTGATGTAAACCTTCCATGACAAATATCTCCATCTGAGGGTATGGTGAGAATGATATCTTTGGTACAAAAACTTCGGTAGTGAAGAAAATACGAGTTTATCCTATTGAAATATAAGCAATTAAAATCAACTGTGGTTTTCGGATTTGGATTTTCGATCTAATTTTACTAGGTTGCACTCAGCATTACAGTATTCCCAAGCTGAAATGAAATACAAGACCTTTGCAGCGGAACGGTTTGTAATTTTCTAATGTATGGTTAGAATAGGAATTTGTTCAAATGGTGTTTAGTCCAAGTGGTTATTAAACAAAATGAAAAAGACCCTTACAAATTAAATTTAAAAAAAAAAATATCATAATTTAAAAACGGGGTGTAGATTCAAATTGGATTTTCAACATTGATTTCTGCGGTTTTTGCAGAAATACATGGGGAAGAAAAGCTCTTGAATGTCTCTTAAGTGTCTATCTCTCCACTAAGAAGTGTAATGGCTACTGCCATGGCAGTATGAATAAAACACACATTGTGCGAGAGAGAGTGCGACCCCAGAAGCAAATCATACGGTGTTAATCTGGCACTACAGCTGTTGAGAAAAGATGCGCTATGGAACGGTAGCGTTCAACCTTTACTTCCGTTTGCCATTTCTTAGAGTTTAGGATTATCCAATTTGCACACTTGTAGTGACATATTACTAAATATTTAAAAAGCTCTTGAATTATAAACTTTTTAAATATTACCTCTGAAATGTCCAGTTGTCCAAACCCATATTGACTTGATATGACGGTCAATATCGAGGTTCATAGACATTGGAAGTTGGCAGCACTAGTCCGGTGCTGACCATCTACTGTGCGCAAGCGTCAACACAAATTGTTTTTGATGGTTTAGCAACATTGGAACCGATGATTCCAACTCTGGATGATGCCACTTTGGCATATTGAGCATTGTGAGATAGGGAACGGGGGTATTTAACAGGGGTAAAATTTGTAAATGTTCATGGGATTTAAAATATGTATAGAAGTGTTTATCTTGTCATAAGTTAAAAAAAAGGTATAGTTTGCTATACCTGCCAACCTTTTGTGTTTACACTACAGACCAAAATTTGTTCAAGGTCATCATGGATTAAAGATTTAAACGATACGATTGTTCAACATTGGATTTCAATTGTTGTATGAGATGTTAAAACAGAAAATGAAACTTACCTCATGTCAATCATTGCTAAGGTATGTAATAGAGACCTAAAATGATTAACCCCCATTCGACCCTTTTGTGGAACCATTATCAATTATTTCCCCCTTATTAATATCACAAATGTCCAACAAAGGGTGTAACCTATATTTGACATTAATATCAAACAGAATGAAGAAGTTGAGCCCATTTTGAAAAGCATCTGTGCATTCTAAATGTTTACCCCCAGGATGACTTGAACCATTTCAGATGCTGTGTTAAAAGTAATGTCCTAGATATAGCAAACTTACCTTTTAATCCATAGGACCAGATGATAGACTAGACACCTTTTAACCATTATGAAGCATTTACAAAGTTTTACCCCTGTTATTTACCCCCTACCCTATCTCAAATGCTCAAGGATGCAAGTGGCATCATCCAGATTAGATTCGTAGGCAATCGTGCCTAGAACATCAACATATTTGTGTGGACTCTTGCGCAAGGTCACATGGAAAGTTCTTTGGGCCGAGCACCAGAACTACACCACGTCTGTTTAGAAAAGGTTTTTAGCCCGGCTGTGATAGCTTACTTCACTTTCTTTCGAAGTAGAGAGGCTCCCTGTCCAGAACAATTACACGTCAACAAGTCAGGGATGGACATGGTGATGTATGTGGATAGTTGGGATACCTCCAAGGAAGTGGGTTTGGGCCGAAGTTGTTCAAGAAGAAATCTGGTCCTGAGACACGTCCAGTCTCTCCAATGTACGATTTGCCAGTTTTAGCCGGTTTAAACCTGCATATACTGGCAAAAAGGGACAAGACTAGTAGAAACTCACAGGAAGTCAGGTGACTCCAGCAGCTGGCGATCCAATGAGGCATTCTTAAAAAGGGGCGTGATATTGCCTTGCGGAGATAGAGGGAATTGCCCAGTGGTACGCCGATCCGTGACAGTGAGCGACACACAAGAGTTGGGATACTGGCGACAAATGTTCTTTTATGAGTCCAAGGTGTGGGGAAAGATCACAACTCTTGACAGGGCATTTCACGATAACATGGTGAAGAATCTTCGTAGAAATATGATCATGAATGAGAAAAGCTAAATTGTGGGTAAAAATTAAATTGGGAAACAAACTCAGCTTGAGCTAATTATCAAACTTAAGATGAGTATTTTGTACACTAGTGAAACTAGTGGGATCAAATGATTGCCTATAGTCACTTGTCACTGAGATTGTGTAAACTAAAAAGTACCCGACTTACTATAAGGGTCTATCAGCCAAAAGAAGAATATTACATGTTGCATGCCTCTACGTGTGTGCACAGACTCTAGAAACGTGTGAAATATTAAAGTTGCATGGAACCCCAACGATTCCAATCTATGCCACACGTATTTGTATGAAAAAAAACTAGTCTGCTGTCGGTCACACGGCACCAGATAACACCTCCTGGAATACACCCCGGATTGACATGCAGGGTGACCGGATAAAAATGAATCGTTTACTTTTCTCTGAAGTTAATTTAATTAATTTTCATCAAACCAGAGTAATTAACTAGACGAATCAAACAAGATGATATCTTGTCTCCAATGGCAATGTTTTTTTGCCCGTAATACTAGTTAGTTTTTTGTTCTCAAATCATTATAGTCTGTATCAGTGCTTATCAGTGCTTTTGCATGACTTGAAAGAAAGAACACAACTCAACACACTTTGGAAAGAGTCTCATGGATGACTATACATGTAGAGTGGGTCGGTGCTATTGAAATGCTTACCATGGTGGCCTCTTTTGATACATATTTTTATTTTACGGACCCCCTTTTATATTCTTTGTTTTTAACCTTAATGTTAAGGGGTGGTCGCTTCTCTCTGGCCTTTTTGGTGGCCTTTTGACGACCTCCCCCCTAATTGTGTTTTTAAGAAATGGTTCTTTTGTGATGGTTGATTTTTCTTATATTATGGAAGTAAAGAGTTGATTTGATTCTGATTCTTGATTCTTTTTCGGCATTATTATAAGCCTTACTCTTCAAAATTACAAAAATTATTTTTTACACAACATATTATATAGATCCTAACCCATAACCCTTAAACTAACCCCAGACCAAGAACAGGTGTGTTTTGGTCCAATTTTATGTGGGCTACAGCACTACGGGACGACTTGCTCCCGCTCAGTCGCTATTTGTTTTTGTTTTTGTTTGGGGTAATGAACTAACAAAAGTATCAGAAATCAGTAAAGAACATCTATTTTTTTTTCGCCCATCATTTTTGTAAACTTCAACCTCATGACTTCCCTATTATATCCTATGCTTCACATCCTTCCCTAACAGCGTCATCCATGCCCTATTCAGTCTATAGATGAAAAAAGGGTTAGGGGAGAGAACAAAAACGCCATTTCACACCGTCAGTTTGGCCCATAGAAAAGTGTTTCATCACGCTCAACTGTCGCTTACGGAAGTAGCCCATCGTGTACCATTTCTAGGACATCTGGAAATGGTTGCCCAACCGTACCATTCCCGCACCTACATGCGGATGTACCTGAACTAACGCTCTTAATAATAATAGCTAATAATAATAATACTAATATTAGACTTTTTACAAAGTAGGTAAGGTGCTGACAGAAAGGAGGGGAAAAGGCGAGAAACCTAAGAGCTAGATAAAATAGTGACCTTAACCTAACCCTACCTACTAAATACCCTAATACCCTAAAACCCTAATAATTCCCTACCTACCGTAACCTCTATAGAACTCCTTGTCGATATTATCCCTTTGATCTGTGTGGAACTACCATAACACCATCAGAATCAGTGTGAAATCTCGGAGTATACTTTGATTCTACCATGACAAATGTCCCAAATCATGTCACATCTGTCTGTCGATCTCTTAACTTTCATCTCGAGAACATTTATTTTATTTTTTATTTATTTCAATTCTCTGCCATCACAAAAAGACATGAACAAGACAAAGAATATAGCAGATGGTTCCCAAATAGAATGCGAGTCTTAAGGGCTCCCATTACATACAAGAAAACATATAAACGGGACAATAACTAAAAGACAAACATAATAATTAATTAAACAATGCACTCATATAAACAACAAATAAACAGAACAGCACATCCAATATATATAATTATGAAATCATAGGTATTGGCTTCCCCCTCTCTGCCGGTTAATCAGGGTAGCAAAAAATAATTGACCCGGATTGTGTCCGCCATTTTGAGTTTTAATTAATGTCATATAACAAATTTATTGGGATATCCTTATGGGAAAGCCTATTTCATTATCTTTAATTTGCTGCAACAGATAATTCCAATCGGTTAAGTATAATAGGCCGAGCTAACAGTCTTTTGAATCAATTAGATCCGGTTTTTACCCTATCCATATGATTCGTCCCATTTGAATGCACGGAAACTGGCGCCCGACTAAGCAATGTGATTCCGTGGAACAGTGTAACAGAAAACCGACTGCTTTCATTCAAACGACTGTAAACTCGGTCATACCTAACCGTTGTGAATGATCTTTGTAGCAAATTAAAGATAATGAATTAGGCTTTCAGATGATATCACTATTTATATATGTTAACTTGAAAATTCAAAATTTTATTGAAAATTCAAAATGCAGACACAATCAGGGTAATTTTTTACTCACCCTGTATTAAAAGGCCGTGTACGCCCGAGAGAAACTGATTGGCGCCCTCTATAATGCATCACTGTAATCCTCATACGGAGTGTTGTGCATGGTATATTAAACGAGATAGGCCATACACGCATGAAGGTCACTTAGCATTATGAAACGAGAATTTGTAGTAGAGCATCGGGAGTGCACCACCTAACGACAACAAATGTAATAGAAATCCCGTCTATTATTATGGGCGTACACTGCCTTGTAAAGTATTGCACATCAACAAAGATCGGGCATAGTTATTTTTAAAGAAAAAAATTCAACTATAAAAAGAGACCTTTGACTCTGGCCCTTAAAAACACTAACATTGGGGGAGCTGTACTATCTCCGAAGGGAGGGAATTCCAGCAACTAATTGCGGAATATGTAAAAAAAGTGGAGCTGCTTGAATTTCTCACTGTTAAAACGCTCAAGAGCTAATGAGTGTTCGAGCCGGTTATTGATCCTCTTCTTAACTAAAGACCAAATCAGATGGGGCAATACACACATGAATAAGTACTTGTAACCCGTATGTAAAGGATAAAGTAGTGTTCCTGGCGATACTAGAGTACTGTGGAAACTGTTTACACTGGTTTATTACAGGGGAAAAATATAAAGGGGGCAAATGTGTTTTAAAGTATACCATCATTTCATTACCTTTCAAGTATTACAGAAAGGTATATTTGCCCTACCTGAGTTTATAGTACAAGAGTTCAAGGTAAACGTGTTCAAGGTCACACATGGGGGAAATTTTCAGATTCATCGGTTTGTTTTAAAAACGATGCCAAAATTGTTTCGTCTTACTGTACAGAAGCCGAAAATAGATAAAGGTCGCGTTGTCAAGACATTTTGATAATAATTAATAGGGCAAATATGGCCGTGGTCCCCAGGGTCTATGGGAGACCACCAGTCATATCTCTCAAGTCTCCCTTTGAAGGTGAAACGCAGAATCCGATATACATGTTTCTTATTTTAGTATGACCCAATGAACGATTTAAAACTAGTTTCAAAAATGGACCATTTATAAAATCATGACCTTGGAACTTTCTTGAGCCTATTGTACGAAAATAATAGGTCGTAAATATGAACAAACTAATACCTTTTTAGAAACCTTAGAGCAACCGAACAGGACTTGGTATAAATTTTAAAACATTTAAAACATTTTTAAATTGTTTACCCCTATACAAATTTTGTCCCCCATTTATAAAACCCAAAACCCCCAAGAACACAATTAAAAAAATGACGACCCATAGGATTTTCAGATTCTCCATGAAATTCTGTATGTGGAAACACATTGGTGTCAAAATTGTATATGAAAAAAACTAAACCAACATATTAACTACATTTCCCCATGTACTATCGAGAAAGGTATAGAAAACTATCACAAAGAGTATTGTAGGACGCGGACCAATCCCGGCTCGGTCCTTCTTAACTAGAGTTTTTGAACGTAGGGAGGATCCGAAAAACTAGACAAAAAAACGATCTTGTAACCATCTTTAAATCCCTCAGTACCTCCTGCTTGGCTATTATTCGAACTCCCTCTTTATGGACATTCTAAACATAGCTGTATATCTTTTTCGTATGGACTTTACTCTTTTCTGTTTTTTATTGTGTTTTTTTTTTTTTGCTATTCTAAGTTCTGACTGGTGCTTTTGCTTCGATAATGTAAAAGCGCTATAATGGATTTATGTATAAAAAGAAACCTAATAGTATCAAAATACTCAACATCTTAATCAAAACAAGAGGTCGGTGTGTTCATATTAAATGTGCCACTATAGTAGATTTTTCTAAATGAGTGAGAAACCTTCATTAAAAGTTAGAAAAAAAGTTTGTTACGGGCTGAGTCCCATTCACCGTGATAGGTAAGAGGAATTATTTTTAATGGCACCAGGTTAAACTTAATGGTACTCATATAATATATAGTAGAACAACTTAACTTACCTAAAATAAACTATTTCACATACTAAGTGATGGATGGATGTTTCAATTGAAGTATCAGGAGGAAGGAAAATCACCAGCATTTTTTTTTCTTAACGGTTGGAAACGCGTTTTTATCTATTACATAACTTACTTTTGACAATGCAAAATAACATTCCTTGGGGTTACCACAGCATTGGAGAAATATGCATTCGTATATCAATGCACACATAACACAATAAGTTTTTTATTTGGTCATCAAAAAATGGCCAACCATGCCAACCTTGTATTAAGAGGATTAGCGCAAACGTATTTGACCTCCAAACCATCAATGGCATAAGTCCTTCAATCATTAACAGACCATTTATAGAACTGACAGGCATCCATTTTCCAGTAAACCGATTCTGTAAAGGCAACACTTTTGGACTATGGTCACAATGGTGTTTTGTAATGCAACAAAGGCCTATATAGTCTCTGCATGGCCGGGATTGTGAACCCAATACCTATTTATCAATGTCCACTAATCCGTCCAAATATGCAAGAATGCTCTCACGTATTTGAAATCTACTATAATAGTACCACCACACCCCCCCCCAGTGAACTTCAGCCATGCCTGACGTAAAGGGAGCCAGAACTCTCTATGACAGAACTGCACAGCTGGCAAAGTGAACTTACGTTCGTGACTCATCCACTGGGAGTTGCAACGGCGACCATAATTCCCAACGAAAGACCAAATGTAAGTTATACCTTCAACCGCCGGGGTTAAGGGTATGGCCGATCAAAGTCTACAGGGTAGTGAGGGGGATGGTTGCACCCAAGGATATTTTATGGTGCATTTTTTTTAAAAATCATATGCACAGTATGGGCTCTGTTTATGTGAACTAGCCATGACCGCCATCATTTAGAGCTGCTTAAAACGGCATGAATATCCGATATTCCTACGTTTTTTTGTACGCAAAATAGGATTTTATCGCCTATTTTCGGTAGAAAATGCAAATTTTCTTTGCCGACTCGCGGAACTCGATGACGTCATGGTGACGCATACTAGATATGGCTATACCTTAATTGTATCTTGCAATAGGAGGACCATAGCTATCACTGGTACAAAAGCATAAGCCATCGGGTGCTTTAACCCGCCATTAACCCTTAAACCCTTATTACCCACAACCACCCCCCCCCCCCCCCCTTGGTAAACCGTGTTACAAAAAAGGCTTGGTAAGACAAAGGTTAAAGAATGAATGAAGGGGAAGTTTTCTACATTTGACATGCTTTCAAAATACTCCATTTGACAACGATAATATTAATAACTTGTTACCAAGCACAGAACCAGCTTCCATAACTAACACGTCAGGTCTGATTAATACTAGGAAGCTCTATTGTAGGGAACCGCATCATGCACGTGTGGGGTTTAATATTTCCATAATTAATAGTTTAATTTAAAGAGTTTTATTTCTGAAGATTGATAATTAAAGTGGGCGTCACTTCATCTCACCGACGGCATTGTAACCATGATCGCGGCCAAAAACAAAGGTTGTTAATAGATTTACATAGCACTATATCCCCTACGTCCTTTTCAGAAAAATGGCCACTACACCTAAAAAAACGTGGGTCATTTACAGGGGTAGTTGTCAACTATGCACACTACCCGAAATTTGACCACGAAAAGGGTCAAAGTTGAACCTGTTGGTGGTCAATTATGACCACTAATTTCGAGTAATGTGCTAGTTGACTACTGACCCCCGGAAAATGACCACGTTGTTTTTATGTGTAAACCTGGCGATCCTCCGCAAAAAGGGAGGGAAGCGTTATTTTCCCGAAAAGTGCAATAACATGCATTCTGGCGACGTAAGGATATAAAGTACATGTAAGGATGAAATTCACCAGTGATCTTTTCACGCATAATGCCAGATTCTGGAAGACATTATATGTTCTGTCAGGATTGGTTCCCAGCTTTTATGCGAGACGAAGTCTCGTGGACGCCCAAGATTGTCGCCGTCAAGTGCGCGTGACCTTCAGGACACGGAACATATATAAGCCTTACATCAGTAGCACACACCAGAGAATCAGTGGAGAATGGAGGGGAAAGACGCAAAAGGGGCGAGAAGAGAGGAGCGTCAAATTTTTATATAATAAACAGTTTTTAATGATTTTACTTGATTGGATTCAAATTTGTAATGTCCAAAACAAAATTACATAAAACAATAAAATCAAATTTACACAATTACACAAATAGCACACAAACTGTATGACTTGGATACCTAGTGTCCAAAAGCAGCCTTGCAGTTCAAACAATGATTTTCCCACCACGAGGCAAAAGGACGCACATTGGGCTACGCCGATTGCAGCGGGATGAGTAAAAGAGGTTGAAGATTCCAAATTACAGCGCACAAGTTTCATAAAAAGAAACAAAAAAAGAGAGAAAACAAAACAATCCTAACGACCACTGAATCAATTAAGCACTTTGTATCATATTCCAAGGGAATCTTCCCATATACCTTTAGAAACTCCTGAATGGTATTCTTGTGTCCAGCAGTTCTAAGAGCACTGGGGCTTTCCCCGACGGAATCCTAAGGTGATCACAAAAATAAAATCCAAACGGTAATTACCATACCATGCATCCTGATCGCTATGGTCCGTGGGCATATGGATCACAAACTGGAATAACCACTTATTGTGACGTTCAAAACTTGAGCTGGCAGCACTCTTGTGAAGCTGCAAATAAAGGGCGCGGCTGGGGGGGGTGGGGCGATCGGGGAACGCGTCACCACTAAGGTCACAACAACGAGGAATGCGGAGACACTATTATCGTAGGAAGGCACCACCATAATGGTAGCACAAAGAGCCTCGGTGTACTGCTTGCAATCCAAAATATTAAATCCAACATCGGAAGTGCCGGCGGGTGATGTCGAAACTTCCAATCTACCATTATTGTATAGTAATACTAGTTAGCTATAATTATATTCTGTAATTTCTCTCCAGAGCTTCTAGTTCAAGGCTCCTCTGATTTCAAACTGCTTGGCCTCAGTCCTTCAGTCACAATACTATTTATCTTCACCAGCTAGATATTCCTTTTTACAATAATCATTACAATCATTTTATGCTAAACTGAGCTTTTGCACCATCAAATCAATTTCAAAGATTTCACAACTAAAATTAAATCACTTCATATATAGAACTTTGTGAGTGGGAATTCCCTAGGTTCTGCAATATTTTGATCTTTAAAAGCATAACAAACTGAGTCAGTTACTAAGTTTAGTTCTAGCAATTCTTGGGGAAATCCCCACTTCCCCTATTGGTCAATCTAAACAGGTTTTTGGGGTGGCATATCTGCCATAAAAACAAACTCTAGGGATATCCCCTTTTCTCTTCTTGTGTATGTAAACAATTACTTTTCTTTTCCCGTGAGAAATCGTCTTTTCTCGACATAAAATTGAGAAAATAATATTTTTTAATCAAAATTTTGAGGGTAATAATAACATCCTTTCCCACATATCCCTAGTCCCACACCGGTTTCTCTTTGCTTCCTCACAGACACGGGGCCAGCCGTTAATTCGCGTCGCACATATAAGAGTTAATTATTTAAAAAAGCACTGTGTGTTAACAGTTGTATTTTTGGTAAAAGATCGGTATTTTAAAGGTGCAATAGAGATTTCATATTATCAGGTTGTAATGGTCCCTAAAACAAAGTACTCTAATGATTGTTGCCCTGATGTGAGAAAGCTTTCCATTAAAAAATCCCCCCCCAAAAAAACTAAAAAATCAATAAAACTCATTTGTAAATAAACAAAAAATTGAAGTTTCTAATTTTTGCTGTATAGGAAGCAAATAACCAAATTTTAGCCTAATGTTTTAACATTGACTATAGACAAAAATCCAAATTCAACATTTTTTCTCCTTTTTAAGATGCATTTCTGAGCTCAAATACAATATAATCGTAGTGTCTAGTCCATATTAATTACTGTTATGACCAGATAATAATTGGGTATGCCAAGTTCATCAAAAATCTCTCGATTTGCAATTGCAGCAGCCAGCATACCTTTAAAAAATTGCCAATGGATTTTGCTAATAATTGCAAAGAAATACCAGAATGCTAAAAAAATAAAACAATACACCTGCACAAAATTATTCGGTATTTTTATATATCAAACTTTCAATATCATTACTTAAATAGCTGGCCAAATGGATTCAGGACCATTTTGAGCAGAGGTTTTTTGAAATAAGGATAGCATGTGATTTCTAGGTCTTCTTTTACTCGTGGTGGCGGTTTCTAGTTAAATACCTGGGCTTGTAAAAAGTCGTGCAGTAAATGGCTGAAGATAGAACGCCAAAAGACGAAGCAGCAAACCCCCAAAACCAAAGTTGCAGTTTTGGGTTTTTCAATGTGCATTGCAGTGTACTGGACACGAACACGCGGGACCACAATCAATATTGGAAAATATGGAAGTAGGTCGTCTTTCTCGCTCTTTCAGTCGGAAAACCTCTTTGGTTTGTTTACAATCAAACACACGTGTTAATTGCGTTGATACACACGTGGACCATTGAAAAATCCAAAAACTGCACTTTTGGTTTGGGGGGGGGGGGGGGGTTGACGTCCTTTCGGACACTCTATCCCAGCCATTTTCCACGCTTTTTACAGGCGAGGTGTTAAATGAAAGAGTCAAAGACCTAGCAACAAAAATGTATATTTCGAAAACTTGCACATGGTTTGACTTGGGCAGCGTATGATCGAAAACATGCCGATATTATTTTTTTGTGCCAGTTATATTGGTTAGACTACCTGATTTGGAATTAGTAAATTTTCTCAAAAAATTAATCGCTTTAACTTCTTCGTATTCATTTCAATTAAGACAAAGTGACGCTAATTAAGGACAAAGTAAACGCCTTTAGGTGAATACTGACAATCCTAGGTTACATGACAGTCTTGGGGTTATTTAATTTATATGACCAGTACCTAGTATAGAATTTTATTCACCTAATCCATGCAAGGTGTTATATTGCATATATGAGTATGTACATTAATTAACTCCTGTTTTCTTATATAACTCAGGACGGTATTTAAGTGTCCTGCAATCACAATTCTGCATACAAATTTGTCATTCGATCAATGATTCATTTTGATTCACCAACAGTGCTGGGACGTGTGAATTATTTGAGGTTGGGCAACTTGAGTTAAGTTATAAAATTAAAGGCTTTCCAAAGGAAATGGCGAGCTAGAAATTTTTTTAAAAAATTCACTAGTCGATAGAAGATGCGTAATGTTGTGGTGCAACGAGTGTGTGTAGCAAAGGTTTTGGGAAATTAAAAAAAGATATAGTTTCCTAACTAAATGGAATTAATTGCTTGGGTTTTCTTTCTATTCAGTCCACAAAACTTATATTAAAATGTCCGTTTTGATTTTGAAAAAATAAGACTTTTTGTAGAGATTGAATAAAATTTTCCGTTATGATTTAACCTCACTTAAAAGGTTGTGGATGGTTTTTGGGGTCTTTTAAAGTACCTTATGCATCTACAGTTTTGGATAACTATTATATAAACACCGAATGACAATGGAACCAACGTTTGAATACTATGTAATCATAACCAGTTTGTAGTAACAATGTTATTGGTAGCTTCATAAAGAACCCTCGGCTATGACAAATGGCAGGATTCCCTTTGACATGAATGAGGGTGTCTGTGTTTCTCCATCAGTCTCTGCAAAAAAATATATTACTAACATTGTGTCTTCCTTTTCAGAACAGTTTTCTTAATAAGCAATGATTTTGTCACTCGCTTTTAGGTATCTCGCTTGCAATTATCCCTCCAGCCCCACAGTTTATTGGTGCTTAAAAATTTTTTGGGTCGCGACAGATCATCATCGCACAAATGCTTTCCCCTGTTCTACTGGTACTCCTGTCCTCGACATTATTCCCATAGAGGCGTTAGGCCGAAGACAGATTTGAAAAAGACGGATCGTGCAGAGATCCTATTCCAAGTCTAAATGCAACGGACAAACTTCATCCAGGACAAACACGCGAAGGACGTGGTGCATCAACGCTAAATTCGTTAGGATTGACTATTGAACTAAGTATTTGTGGAGACTGCGTCCCACATTGGGCCTCTTTTATAACTGTATAGATAATTTATTTAGCTAATAATATGCTTTTTGTTTCCAACGACTAATTGATCGATCCCACAATTACTACTGGTGTGATCAATATAAACTTTGTGGCCAGTATAGGCATAATAACCGAGTGCATTGGACCTGCGACGATATTGGACTGTAAGATACGACATATCCCTTCCCCTATGCCCGTATGGTATTTCATATTCACATACATTGTGTGCGCCAAATTGTTCACAGTGGGGCACTTGAAATGTGCTCTTTATCAATGAAATATCTGACGAGTGTGAGGTATGAAGGTTGACATGCCCCCACCACTGGAAAGAGTCCGTTGTTGGGCATAAGGAAAGGGAACTACAAAACCACTAGCATCACAAATTTCTCGCTGTAAATTAAAGTTTAATGTCAGCATTTAATCCACACTCAGAAAAAAGGTCAAAGTCATTATGTATTTTAATTACACAAATTCATTTACTAATCGAAATCTTTATAAACTATACCCTACACAACACACAATGAGTGCCATATTAAAATTTAGACTATTTAGTTACGGAATAATAGATCAAAAATTACTGGTAGATGATCCCACCTGGCATGATATAGGAACTATTAAAAGTATGATGAGTATATGTTCGCTCAATGTAACCTTTTGGCAGAGCTCAACCTTAACAATCCTAGTTTGCCTATACCGTTGTCCTAATAACTTACAATTACATTTATCATTAATCATAAAATGGCGTTTTTAATTTAACATAAAATTGACGCAACACTACGATTTTAAAGACACCAATAGACTATGGGACATGTCCCTTCATGCTGTTGTTTGTAGTTCCCCCATCGGGGGCTAGGG
The DNA here is from genome assembly GCA_023653785.1 of Ophioderma brevispina. NCBI lineage: Eukaryota > Metazoa > Echinodermata > Ophiuroidea > Amphilepidida > Ophiodermatidae > Ophioderma > Ophioderma brevispina. The sequence goes on along the minus strand of JAMKCH010000978.1, from coordinate 28,115 downwards.
GAAAAACATGTGCAAATATATAAAAATCATTATAATCATATAACGCTGATACCTGGCATATTTTCTTAAAAAAATTAATAATATTCACCACCCAATTAATAAATGTCACCCTCAATTTCTTTCCTTAAATCAGTGACAAAATGGAATAGACTGGTATTTATGGGTATTTCAAATGGTATGATAAGTACAACACTGAATTGTCTTTGCAACCCCGGGCGGCGGGCTTTTCACAAATCTGAAATCATAAGCTAGCAGTTGTGCGTTTAATACCATTTCCCTTCTTGTTTCCATGTTCTAGAAAATGATTCTTCCGCTGACAAGTCTGTTTTTGGCTGACTTAATTGTTCCTTGAACCATCTCTGAGAACCACGCAACCAAAACGAACATTTTTTTACTCATGGAAAGATGCCAGGTTATTACCATTCTTTATGATAAAAATAAAATCCAATCCACAGATATACTAAATAAAAAAAGTGGGAAAACAATCATTTCATATATTTGGGATTAACGTTTTTATTGGTCAGGTAAAAGAGACCCTGTACATGGGCACTGTTAATGTGGTCTCTCGATGGCATAGACCATTCTTGTTATCATTGAGTCCTACTTGTGAACGGAATTCAACGAGGAGGAACTAAACACATAAAAATAAAGGGCGATGGGGGGAGGAGGATTCCTGCTGACCTAGATTTTCTTTGGAGATTGTTTACACATGTACAGCAATGATGTTATCTTTTTGCATTAGAAAAACCCAATGAAAAAAACCTCCACAATCAATGAAGCTATAGTCAAGGCACAACCTCAGAATGGGGTCTGCGCTGGGCCTCTAGTCAAGATATGGGAATACTTGAGGAATTATGTCTGGAAAAACAGTGTTTGGTGGTGCAGAGATTTGCGTTCACTGCGAGCAGTTTCGTTACTGACAGGGGAGGCGAGACCACGTGACGGTTCTCTACTTCTCCCTCTAATTAGATTGAAATGGAAGACTTTAAGAAAGCCTATCTTTACTCTTTAAACTGATTTTAAGGTTTCAATTGACGTTAACGTTCATGTTTAAAAAAACAACAATTTCCAGATTGTACCCACCGCTTTTTATTGTGACACGCTGTAATATCTAAAACCCCAACTGTAATGCATCTCCCTGCACGTTACAGAAAAAAGTGAACACGGTTATTGTATAGCTAACGATTCTGCGAAACTCGTTTATATGTGTTGAGATTTTCTACTATAAGCGAGTCCTCCTGTTAGCCGGTAGTGTATTTTCATTGAAATCCCATTTTCATTTCAACTACAAACGCTTTAATAACGCTGTTCACTTGCATACAAGTATAATTCTTCCACGTACATGAATGTAGCGCGTCTACCGACCTCGTATATACAATCATTCACACCCATATTCTGTTCGATTCTTACAATATAACGGAATTTTTAATAAAATCTGACACTCAATTCCTTTAAGCTTGAAATGCGGTATCTTACATGACCATTCATCTGCTGCATTAATATTACGATTTTTGCCCCTTCATGTGCATAAATTTATGGATTGATTATAAACGATAACATAAGATCCGTGTGTTACCGGAGATGAGTCACCTCTGGATCTATTTCAAATTGCTAATGAAAATATTGCTCCGAACTGCTTCAAATCTCAACAGGCTTCGCCCGGCTCGTTAGAGGATTGGGTCTCTATGTAGGTATTGTTAACAATTAGAACTCGATTCAACCAAAAACCGACTTTGCGTGCAACTTGACTACCGGTCAACCTGCGTTTTGTACATAGAGAACGCACTGAAACATTTATTAGCATGAATATCTAATGACGTACTTCTATTTCTAACGAAAATTCTCTTTTGGGTTTAATAGGAGATTTTAATTAACATTACCATTGTCTTGATATGATTTGGATAGTCTCCAGTCGGTCCTGCAAGTGGCATTAATATTAATGCTTTTATAAGAAGAATGGTATTAATCTAAAGGATTCAATGATCTTTGACGTAAATCTAAATCTTTTAGCATTATATTATATACATAGCATTATTTTTTTCCTTATTTTTGTCTCTTATTGCACGACATATTTACGACTTCATGGGTATCCGCATACCTAATGAGTTTATAGAAGTTTCTATAGTCAACTCAATTATCAAGTTTTCAAGTTCAAGTTCATTTATTTCATTTCAGAACAACGTCTGTGATACAAATCAAAATGATACAACATATAATGCAAGTACATAAGGGTTATTCATTAAACATTGTATGAAGAAAATAATAATAATCTATTATTTTATATGATTAAGTCATGGGAAAAAAAACATGGTGTGTTTAATCTAAATGGGGAGAGATCAAAATAAACCCCGAGGGGATTTAAATCCCACCCGTACTAATAACAATTTAAAAAAAAAAAAACAAAACAGATTTGAATAATGTTGGTATAAACATAAATTATAAGAAGCCAATATTTAGGAAGAGGGAAATACAACTGGAGGGGACGCTTTAGGAAGGACACACAGAACGCTATGGGACAAGGATAGACTATGGGTATTAAGCGAGGTGGAGGCCATGCAGTATAACAAGCAAGATCAACCTAATGACAGGTATGCGCGGAGAATATGCAACCATTATAACCCAAAAGTACGTTTCATATTTGCGTTTGAGCAACCGGGTGTTTTTACTTGATGCGAGTGTCTGATCAAGTTTGTTCCAAGGAGGCCGGCCCAACATTTTTGAGTTTCTGATTAACGACGAACACCATTTTGGAGTCTTGTAATGAACATTTCTTGTGTTATATTTATGAACTTTCACTATTTTTTGTAAAAAAACCGGTCCAAACGAATTCGGAAGATCTTTGATGGAGTACGACACTTGTGAAGCAGTTTTGAAGTTTGTTTATGTCCACGGTGTTTCATGCAGTTTTTTAATTCTAGAATAATGAGAGAGGTAAGGTGATTTGTTACATATGCTGATGTCTTTTTTTTTTTTAGTTTTCACTTGCGTACCGACGCCTAAACCCTACATGAGTTAAGGTCGACAAGTGGATCAGCATACTTTTGGACTTTGGACAGGTATGAATGAAGATTGTATGATGATCGAAGTGAGACCGTGCAGCTTCAAAAGAAAGGTCAGTCGGAGAGGGGCGTGATGTCTGTTGATGATGTAGAACTCTTGGACTTTTTTGTTGCTTCGATTTTCAGTACTTGTCCACGGCTAAAGTTTGATGTTTAGGGTATGTATAGCCCAGCAATGTTACAGGTATAAATAATATTATCAGAAAGACACCACTGTTGTTGTAAAGTGAATCCAAGATTTTTGAGGTAAAGGTATGTTTGATTTTTTTAAGGATTGTGTTGGCATACTTATTTTGGTTGTTGGATTATGTGATGTTTCCAATTTAGTTGACTCAATTATGACTCACATAAATTTTGGTTTGTATGATCAACGGTTCGAATTGGGTATTGTAAAGCGAATGATATTGCTTGTGTTTTTTGGTATGTTTTTTTTTTGCTAGTTGAAAGTTAATGTAATTAGTTGGCCTTAAACCAGTTGGAGACGTTTTTGTAGTTCACGATTGAAAATGTTGGTTAGTGTTTCATGCCGATTTGAGAGGGATATGAGTACATAAGAAAAATGATGTTGAACTTTTTGTGGAAAATGTCATTGACATGTATTAAATGAACAAGAGCAGAGTACCAAGTAAAGAGTGAAGATTGAAGGTGGTAAATTTCTTCCGATCCAGAGATGGATTCTTACTTCGTAAGAAGTTCGAGAGGGTTTCCACGTAGGCCATAGTAGTTAAGGTGTAGATTCAACTGTCATGATCAATAATAGTGTCGAAGGCGTTTGAGAGGTCGATGAAAATTCCGATTTATGGTGTTTTTCTGATAGTGCGGCGATATTTTGTGACATATCAAGAAGAGCGAGGTCTGTTGAGAGTTTATCAGGAAACCGAATGGTTGACGTGAATAACATTGTGCGATGAGAAGAAATTATCAAGCCTGTTATAGATGAGGCACTCAAGGATTTTCGAGAAGCAAGGTAGGAGGGAGATTGGACGGTAGTTTGAAAATGAATTGGAATCATCCCTTTTAAAAATAGGAATGACTTTTGCAATCTTAAGAGCCGAGAGAAGACACCTGTGGAAAGTGAAGGGTTGAAAATATGAGCAAGATGCCTAGCAATAATGGGAGTAATTTTCTTGACAACACTTGGATTGATATTCTCAAAACCAGGACTCTTGCAATTTTAAACTTGCTAGTGATATCAAGAATTTCCTTCTCCTTGAAGGAAAACGATGGACTTCTCAGAAGGATGATTTAGAAAATCTGTGAACTTGCAGGCCAAATCGCCGCCGAAGTGTTAATCTTACTGGCAAGTTTCGAACCTATTTCAGCAAAGAATTTGTTAAATTATCATGTAACCCCCAAAAGCCATGTACATAATCTGTAAGTACAATCGTAGAACTGCGTAACACCGGTGAACTGTAAGAGTGCAACAATCACACTACAAAGTGAGTCAAAACACAGCTCCAAAACCAAGAGAATATTACATTTCTTATAAATATTACTAAACATCAAAATACTTATGAATGGAAAGCCAATTTATTAACCCTCGTCCAACCAAGGGTTTCTACTACATTCACGACCAGGGGGTGGTTACCCCCTGATTTTTAGTAATTAAAGAGACACTGGCACATTTGAAAAATAGTGCGCCCTCAAGATTTTTCAAAATCGATATTTTTGCATGGTTGTAAGGCTTTTATATACAAAAGCCCTTACCCGAAATGATTAAGACCAAATCAGCTTCCTTATGGGTAAACAGAACGATTTTATAATTTAGCGTCGCCGGCGACGCTAAATTCAGCAGACGACGAAAATGGCGTTTAACACAAGAACACGCATGTTTCCCACGCTATGCACACTTTTTGGTCGGTCTATAACCTTTGTGGTTTTAATATCAGTGAGTACGAGTCAAAAATATTCCTGTAATATACACATTTGTTGATTAAAGTTATGGACAACTTAAAAGTTGGCCTACAAATTACCTGGATGTCTTTATCCTCATATTATTGTCCCTATCTGTTTGGGGTATGTTATTTTTATGTGTAAAATATATCTCTGTTCTTCCAATGGCCTAGACTATCATTTGAGAGCAAATTGAAGAAATTTCATATTTTGTGAAAATGTGCCAGTGCCGCTTTAAGGGACAACCATCATCTTCTTTGGTATCCGACTTTGAGGTGACACCATGACCTCCCTGAAGGTGGTACCTCCATTTTTTTCTTCTAAAATGACCGCAAAGGATGCGAAACTAACAATTACCTATAAGCTTAGGATATAGTGTTGCGTTTTTGTGCGACAGGCAATTATCCTTTGGTTGTTTGGTAACCACCCCCCTGGGCGGACGATGGTTAAACAATTTTAGGTGATAAAATTATTTCAAATGCTGTACACGTTACAAATTAAACGAAATTTACGCTAATAAGGATTATCCGAAATGCATTTCAAGAAGTCGAAAGGAATTAGGTAGACTTTAACTTCATTCAAACAATAATTAACTATCAGTCGTCCTGGATCCCTGGGCATCAATGGAGAGCAGTGTCTGAACACTGAATGATTAAAAAATTAAATAAATTAAAAAAGTAAATAAAATCAGTCCCTGTGGAAACGATAGAAGTCCTGCAAAGGGGGTTCGTCTGAGAAGTGCCCCAAAACACTAGAGAATATATAATGTTCCAATTAAAGAAAAAATGACAGATTAGTCCAGGAACAGAAATAACCCAGTTTGATGTAAATCTTTAGCTCCGTAAGTAGCGTCGGGTCGGCTTAGGTTTTCTTGGGAAAAATAAGCCTGGAAATCACCAATAACTTTTAAGAATGCCATCTATTTATTTTTCAAAATCAATTTTTGCAAAACAAATACCCAAAATAAACATAAATATCCTTATCTTAAATGTATACATCATACCGGTCTGGTGCAGCTCATTTAGTTTTTAACCAATTTTACATTTGAACAAGTGAATCAAACTGTCAACATTTCAGTGGGGTTTTTTTTAGAGAACTGTTCGCCCTTTTGGGACCGGAATTTGTGATTTGTGTGAATTGTTTAGAGTTTGTAAACAACTATTTAAGCTGCATAATGTTGAATATTTTTTCCAGAATTTCACTACATATCAAAGTATAATGTTTCAAATTAATTATGTGTTCAAAGTTACTTTTTTATAAATAAAGTAGAATGTATTACGTTTATTGCATATAGACACGGGACTTTTCCTCATCCTACCCCGGTTTTTATCAAAAATTCTTCCGTTAAGCAAATAAAGTAGCATTTCAATGGAAAACAAAACAAAATAAACAAATCTATGCGTACTTAACCTCAACGTTCTTCAAATTGACACACTGAAGAGCTTTGTATGAACACAAAACCGTTCGATTTCTTACGACTTTCTTACGACCAATATCTGCCGTAAAGGTATTCCCACACGGTTGTGCCGTAGATTTAATAACAACGCACACCTGGACTAATTTGATACATCCTACCTTAATGTGTTGATATTGAATGATTACATTAAATTAATAAACCTGCAATGAATCACGAAAAGTTAGATTTGGGTGGATCTGTGTCCATTAAATCAACAGATAAATACTCACATACACAATTCCTACATAACACACATTACACACACCCACCTACATGCATGCAGACATTTATACAAAAACCCACACACACATGGTAATCTGTTTGCTTTTAAAGGGGAGTCAACATACAGAGTGAATAAAAAATGTGCATGAAAAACACACACTTTGACCCTGATCTGTTTACTCAACTGTGACGTTGAGAAATTGAAGGAATTTGTTGAAGAAATGAGGCAGATATGAAAGATCTTCGCAGCCAATCCAATTGTCTCCCATTCCAATGGAGTTTAAAGAGTAAACCACGTTTTGTGTAACTGAATAGATGCCTCACTCGTATTGTCAATGATATTCTTCCTAAAAGTGGTTTATTGTGGCACTGGTATGTTGAAAGTGATAACAAAACAGTCTTTCTTTTCAAAACAATAATATAAAGCCTGTAAGTTTTTCTACAATTGTTCGCATCAAGCGACGCTGTGATTCGCCCTTACTACGCTAAATGTTTCTCTCACAAAAAACACAGACACAACCATCAAACGACCTTCTTGTATGTGGAGAATAACAAATTGCGTGAGGGCCATAAGGTCGTGGAAGGTAGGTATCCTACTCAAGTACATCGCCCTCTCACTCCTTTAGAGAGAAATACACTGCATTAGTACTAGGCTGCTAGCTATCTTCCACAACCTTACTTTTGCACAGAATACCACTGGCATAACCGGTGGTAGAAGAAGGTTGCAGAAAGTAGCCAACACCAACGCAACCCCTGTCAACGCCCCACCCGTACTCACCTAATGCTCCTGGTTCAAGATGCTACTAGGTCGACTGGCCAAAAGGAATTGGACGGCGCCACCCCCTCTCGGCTTGACTAACACATGCATCAAATAGACTTGTTGGAAGGTGGAACCAGAACGTCAACCGACGTTGTCCAAAATGTCTGGAATGGAGGCCTCTTTATAAAACGCCAGGAGGAAGCGTGAGCGTGAGGAAGCGGGGCTCGAACATCATATGCCCTATAACAAGAAGCCAGTCAACCAATCATGGTGTTTTTGTATGCATTTTAGATGACCGAGGAAATCCAGCTGGCTCAATGTGTCCCTTGCTGCAGGCTTCTCTGAGCTGTCTGCAACCCTGGTTAGACATGGCAGAAACAACGGTTTCGTGGTAAAAGAAAGAGTCTGATTCTTGGCCAAAAAGCCTGCTTTAAAAAGCCTGCTTGTGGAAGAATAGAGACCTTGCGCTCGAAGCGGAGGTGGGCCTCGTCCGTAGACAAGGCATGTACATCCGAACCCCTATGACCACAAGCCACAGCCACTAGGAAGTTCCAGAAGACTAAGCTCTCGGTTGGGTTCAAACTGTTTCGACGCCAAGAATTGCAAACCGGTGGCAAATCCCACTCCGAAACAAGGCTACGAACCAGGGGACGATCCGTAAACATACCCTTCACAAGATTGTACGTACAAGAAGGGACTGAAAGAAACCGTCATGCCATCACCGAGCCCTTTTCGGGTCTGGCCTGTGGCCGTTCGGTAACCAACCTCGAACAGTCAGAACACTAAGTTAAACACACTCCTGAAAGACTTCTTTGAGGAAATTGCCAATCTGGTCGCCGGTTGCAGAAATTGCATGAATCGAGCTCTCTATCAGCACACCATGCATGGTAAAGGCGGAGTCTAGAATCCTATGATGCTCTAGTGGATTTGCCTGAACAGTGAGCACGTAAGCCTGCTAAGAAAGTCCCACCCCAACTTAAACGCATCCGTCATCAGGGTGTTTAACGCATCCGTTGTCATGGAGTTTGATAGGTCACAGGTAGGTTGAATGGGACTCCTTGCCTCATATGAGTGGCAAAGTCCACCTTTGAAGGTCTGAGGTAACCTTCGTCTTCATGGGAGAGGGAGGTGGGGTTTTTACCACTGCCCACAAGTTTTCATCCGTCCAGCTAAAACACATAAATCTAAACCTGGGCCCATCATTTGCTCTCATTTTAGCACAAATAATCTGTCACGCATTTTTGGAGGAAGGGGGTGGTTACCACCTTATAATAATTTCTTTTCACTTCTATCAAAATCAAAACTATACGCTTTATGCACTTAAAACCTCCTGTATATGTTACAAAACTCATTTCCTTTCATAATAACCCCAAAACAGGTCTATCAAAATCACATATTCCTGTATTTTGAACTCAAAATATAAATTGGCTTATTTTTAGCACCAATCGAGGTAATCATGTTTCCCATGACTATTACTTCATTAAAACATTACTTTGACCTCAAATGGATGACTATTGGAACGTTCTTGATATCAATGGAAAGAGGAGACCAACCCACCTGTACCAAAATCAAAAGGATCAGAGGCTTCGTAACTAAAAAATCCAAGGGAGACTTAACCACCCACTTTAAAATAGTTGAGGAGCACGACGTTTAAAGTACAATTTCATGCAGATTGTGCTGCTAGTGCACACCATTTTGAAATTCAATGAATGGTGCATTTGATAACTTTTCCTGTATGCTTATTGTGCAAAGCATTTGTGCTTTAGACCGTATACGCCTTATAAAGGTCAATGACCTTTGACCTTTTATATCTGACCAACGCAGCTGCAAGAAGGCCGGACATTTTTTTCATAAAAATTCACATAATATAGCCTTACAAGAATATACAAAACGGCCCTTTAATTAGAATTTGCTCAAGGTCGAATCGCATATGGACTATACTAACCGATTCTTATTTCACTACAAAGTGCAAAATCAGGTATCCAGAGACTGATCTTTGAAAAGATCTTACTTATAAGAACGCTAATATAATATGATAAATTTCGATCAATGGAATCCAAGAATTTCTTTGCTTAATAATGTTTTATTTGACGAAAAGACTAGAGCACTTCTGAGTGTGGTTTGCGCAGTAAGGCTCGCTTTGCTTCATGGATATGCATATACAGTGATAATCTAAGTTATTGGAAGTTCAAATGGGGACTAACTGTTGCATACCTGATATTAATACAATACTGATTGAACTAATCAAGATGAAAACATGGGTAAACTATTAATAACAACGAGGAAATTGTATTGATTAGCAGAACTGTCGCGTAACTGTGAACAATGTGATGTATTGTACAGGCTTGACAAGTGCTACTGCAGTCAGCATGCCTAGGTTGCAGCTCGTTCATATTCATGGGGTATTATTGTCGTATGCATTATTTAAAACACGGCTGTGCTCTTAGCAGGTTCAATCGCTTCACTTTTTTTGGTAATATATTTTACCATATTTTGTCATGAAATCGCGGTTCTTGGAAGACTGGCATCATGGTCTAACATAGCATAAGCTCTTGTATTGACAACTAACCTTTCCCGTTAATATTTCTCACATTAAAATTCTAGATCCTTTAAAAGATGGTTCAATAAACAATACAACCGTTTGTTAATCTGCAAGTCATCAAGGAGAGTATTATACTGCCAACAATTGTACCTACTTTTTTGAACCAACTCGGAAATTAGACAGTGATTTTTGCTTATAAGAAAAAAAGATTGTGCATGGTTATTGTAAATAATGTATAACAAGAAAAGAATTGGCAGTTTTGACAGTAACTTGATAAAATTTCCACCATCAGATTGGTCCATGACTTTGTTACAGCGAGTTTAAAATGCAGCTGCTCGTCGTGGCATTAAAATCCATGTACGAGAACATATCACGCTATACCAACTGCATTAGCTTCCAATTAAATAGAGGACAACCTTTAAGAATCTGCTTCTCATTTTCAAGGTTATCTACGGCATGTAACCTGCCAATATCGCTGAACTCCGGAATCTAAAGGAAATTAGAGAGTTGGTGTTAGCTTATTAATTTCAATTTATGCCTTTCGAAATTTCCACTTTAACTGATTCCATAGATATTTTCGTCAGTAAATACCCTCCTCTTACAGCCATTGGAACGGCTGGATGACATCTTCGGAAGATGGGGGTTGGATAAAACAACTTACATCTATGAGGACAAATTATAACCATAAATTCACCCAAACTAGAAACCATTAGATTTACAAAGACAACTGAGTGGCGTATGCATGATTAACATAAATTAGACGTCATTTATGTGATTTTGCAAGTTAAGTTTCTAATAACGCCAAAGGCATAGAGAAAACTTAATCAACGTCACAACTACATTTACATCCACGCGTACGAAAACCTAAGGGCCTGTAACATCCTTACTTGTTTATATTAAGTTGCATGTGTTTGTCACTGATTCATAGTACTTTTAAAAAATTATTATCTTGCAGAAGGCAAACAAACTAGAGCAAGGGTTAGCCTTGAATGAAACATCTGCTTTGGTCTATGATCGAATAACGAGATCGACCTGTTACTGAACCCTATAACATGTTAACCGTTCAAGAAAATAAGTAAATTGGCATCATGGACAAGATGAAACAAATGCACTTAATGCATACATGATTCTTTTATGTGCCCGTATGTGTCACTACACCGCCTGCAGCTGCCTGTCTGGAGGTTGCGCAGGTAATTACCTACACGAGGCAAAATACAACCAATGTACACAAACCATTAAACGTGTGTGTAGCAACGGTTGAAAATAATGGGGGGGGGGCAATTGACCAAAATCGGCGGAAAAACAAACTTTTACAGTATTAATATTTGCCCATATATTCTGTTTCGTAATACTATTATGGAGATGAGAATGTTGGTGACAGGATAATGGCATATCGTATTCGATCTGTATTTTGTTTGCCATAGCACCTATGAATGGACACTGCCGATAGACTTATAGTAGGAGATGAAACAGCTCAAGGTGTTAGAAAATGTGATAAAAATAAGAACCAGACTGGCTCTAAAGGTTTTTCACTATAACATAATTTATTCATACCGTTATCTAATTTTCGGAATTCATGAGGTCATGTACACTAGGTTATTTGCAAGGATGCGTTTTGCTTGTCAATCTTCTCATCCAATCTGAATTGACAACTTGGAATTGTCAGCCACGTCATAATAATGTCACACTTTAATTGTACGTTGAGTTGAAACAAAAGTATTTTATGAAATGTTAGAAAACCAGCATAAAGTAGGGGTACTTTACGTCAGAGTCTGGCAGTTACGAAAGTATCTCACCCTTGTGAGTGACAAACCCATTTCGCTTCCAAAATCGCTTCAAGATCAGACTGATCTTCTTAAATTACTACTAGGCGAAAGAATTAAGCCTGCGCTTCTGGGTCTCCGGAATCTAGAACCAGGTCAGTTTTAAGCATTCATCTTCCCTTCTCTTCGTTTCTTCCGGGCTTATCTCTACTGAGATACCCTTCCACGATCGGCAAATGCACTTTTTTGCCTTTCAAACTGGAATTTGTAACAAACATCTAATATAGTTAGATATGGACGGCCCAAAGACTTCATAAATCCTTGAGGGTACTTGTTCACTAACTCCTGATCACGGGTTTTGCGACAATACACCATCCATGCATCGTTTCCAATATCAAATGCATTGGGTGAGACCAAATAAACGAGCCCCGGGGAATACGCACAAAGGTGAAAAAATGAATTACTAGCTGAAAGCTCATTTTCTTTTCTTCTGTGCAATATGATTGAATTTACATAAGGCATTAAAAGGTATTGTCACTTTAATAAGGGTAATTCTGCATTAATATTGAACCAAAATTGAAACGTGACAAAAATTTAAAAAATCATCGATGTAATTTGACTTATGTTTCACATTAAAGATAATATTATCTTCAGCTTGAACCCTCTTGCAAACAAAACTGTATCAGTTTTCATCACAGATCTGTACACTTCAGAGTAATTGTGACTGAAATACAAGTAAGTCAAAAAAGTAAAATTTTCTTTGAATTCGTCCGCAACAGAGCTGTTTTTGTGGCTTGTCATGCTAAACTAAAATTGGATTGGAAATAAAAATTTCTTATACTGTCTTATACTTATGTCTTATACTTATGTCTTATACTTACCAGATATACTTTAAAAACTATTATTCAAATTCAAGAAATTATTTTTTTTTTTGGTATTTTTTTCTAAGCCTAAACACTAAAACGTATTAAGACGTTAGAAATCACGAAACAGGCAAAATGATTTCTTCAAGCAACAAATCTTCCTTAAGGTGTTCTGATAATCTATCACGCATTGCTTCACCAAGCACTATTGTTTGCCTTATCTACCAATATGCATTTCACCAAATGTTTTATAAAATCATCCTGAGTATTGTTTTTCCTGTATTTGTCAGGGGTTATTCACTGCTAAAGCTGTAAGCTTTGATGTAGAGGCGTCTTCTCTATTGAGATATTGTCACATAACAGTGCTCAGTGGTCACTGACATAAGAAAATACTTTGCCACAAGTATGATACCAAATTGTTGTTATTGTTCATTTGCGAGCACAACATTTATTGCGCCTGTAGCAAATTCGAACAAGTTAATGTGCGAGCATATTCGGAGTGTTATTACGGCACATTAGTTTGGAATTTCTGTATTTAATATGACTAAGGCATTGGATCAAGACAGGACGTCTTAAGCATTACATGGGCGTGACCAGAGGCTTGGGGCAGAGTTCCCCTCGAAAAAAAAATATCTTCATGTTATATTAGCCCCTTTTGCACATCTTTTACCTTACAATCGGGACACTTTTTGCCCGTATTGGACATCTTTTTTACTTAACCGGGAATTTGGGCCCTCTGAGTTTGAAAGCAAATGATGGCATTTGATCAAAGTTTGGTACTTTCTGTTTCATCTGAAAGATGTAAGAGTCCAAAATAATAAAAAAAAACCCCAGCAGACGTGCTGTTTAGAAAACGGGAATCTTGCACTAAAATAAAAAAGATATTGATCAACTTTAAACAAAGGTATTCTTATCATTCAAACCAGTTATTATTTGGTAGATGTCCCCAATAAAATAAATTTAATGTAAATCTCAAGTACCGTACTGCATAGACAGGCAAGGTCTTTACGTGCTTATACTTTCCGTTGCTATGGCCAACCACAGGTAGCTTCGAGTTGGCTCTTCGGGTGAAAATTAAATTTGAATGAATGAGAGATTCGTACTATCAATCAATGTAAGAACAAATATACAGAGAGCTTCCCGAAAAAAGGCGTTTATGCCACGTCGTCCGAATGCGTGCGTCTGTCGGGGATACTAGTGACAAGATGATTCAGTGGCGGACTTGGGTCTCTGGGGCATAGATATGTGAGAAAGGTACACGTTCTCGTGTCAATTCCCGCCACACCAAGCGATAACATTAGCTACATTGTACCCCGAGGTATTAGCTGCCAAAATCTTCTTGTGTGTTATTAAAGAGGTACTTGGAGATTTTGATTGATGACGACTTTTATTTGCCTGATAAGTTTGTAATATTCTCTATAAAGACACTATCGGGGTGTTGAGTATAGAAATGGAGGGTGCGGGCGTATTGAAGAAGTTAGACTAGAGGTTTTATGATAGTTTGGCAAAACCTGCAATTTAGTGGCACATGTGTTGTTTTCTTCATCGTCCAATAGCGCAGGGCGTTATGTGGAAAGGAAAACTGATTTCTAGTGCAACATTAAAAAATCTGGATCGTGTATTTATAATAATGATCACGTTGTTCAGATGCTTTTATTGGAAGCGACGCGACGTACACTTTGATATTAGGGGTACTTTGAGATGAAAGTGTTACATTTAGCACCCTCTATTTGAACGTATGTTTTGTATTTGTACTTGTTAAACGCAGGGTACCAATTTGAACTCGGCAGATAAAGGATTTTCCCAGAGTGCAGACTGTTTATGAAAGGGGGAAAATAAAGGCTGACTCAGAGATTCAAAATATATTATTTTGTGTAATAATTAAAAAATTAGTTAGAAAATGGGAGAACTAAAGTCAGTATCTTACATTGCACAAGTTTGAGATGAATCGGATTTTTCGTTTTGATGCAGTAAACATTTATGTACAGTATTACGTGCCATAGGATACTGTGTATAACAAGAATTCCGAATCAGGAAATTTATAACAAAGTTGTGATTTTCTATATGAAGGACTTCGATTTGAGCTTAGCTTTTCAAGACATCAGAACGCACAAGATAAAAGTGGCGATTTGGACAGTCGACAGTGGTTCTAAATCGGAGGATGGTTATATAATACCTTTCAGTAGATTCAAGCGATCGTCGATTCTTGCAATACAAATCGCTTCAATCCTTAGCTACCGAGATCTTATCGAGCTTGTTAAATTTTTAGGTGAGGGACTCAACTCTAGGAATGATCTTATGTTCATGTATACCTCGTATGTATCGGCGTACGCGATTGGTCAATACGCATCACGTGACCATGTATAAACAAACGTTTATGCATAGCTGCCGTGACGAACGCCGAAAGTGGTCAAACCCTCGGGCATAAACAAGCGTTCATACCCAAAATACTATGAATGAATCCCTAATTCATGTTTACCTCGTATGTAGCGGGCGGTTACGCCGATGGTTAAAATTTACGCGCCACGTGACCATGTATAAACAAGCGTTTATACATGGCTGGTGTGACGAACGCCGAAAGTGGTAAAAATTCATGCAATTTCAGGCCGAATATGATATTTAATTATTAATTTAGTAAGTAATGGTTAGCAGCAAATACGGTCTGATAGATCAACGAACACGACTTCGGTTACCGAACCGTTCTCGAAACCATCCTCGATGTGTTGAGTTCTGTTCTGCCTGTTCTAGTATAATGTATTCGTCTATCACAGGTGCAATGCAGTTGACCAGAAGATGTTCAAAGAGCTTGTAAGTATAGCTTTTGGGATTAGATGGATCTTTCCCAGGCTTTAGGAGTGGCATAACATGTGCTTTCCTCCAGATTTTTGGAAATCTGTTGGAAATAAGGCAGCAATAATTGTAGGGCTCAAGAAGCCACTCCTTTGCTACTGGCTGAAGTTTTCAGCTGCTCAGTTGAGATATTGTCAAGGCCTACTGCCTACTGCTTTTTCTGTTTGACGTTTAGCAATACCGGTTACCAGTTCGTCCATGTTAAGACCAGTCAAAATAGAATAAATGATGCCTTAACCCAAAACTAATTGCAAAAGAATCATTTTCTCCAGCATTGTATCGAGAAAACAATTAAAGACAACATATCAAAAGTTTACCAAAATCAAAGGTGTGGAACATATATTTTTAAGGGGGTAAGGTTTATACAGGGGTCAAAACATGAAAAGGAACAAAACGCGTCAAAAAGTATCCCAACGTGTTCGTCACCATATGAGTCAAAATAGGTTCAAGGTCACAATGGGGGTACATTTTCAGATGTATCCGTTCGTTATAAAAATGTGGTTGTAAAATTGTTCGTTCTAACGGGTACAGGAGACAACCGAAATAAAAAGCGGTGGCAATCTATGATATTTGTGACAAAGGGGAACGCAAAAGTGACTGTGGACTACAGGGTCTATGGGAGGTCTCTAGTCATAGCTCTGTAATTCTTATATAGAATGTTTAAACAAAGAATCTATTTACATTTACTTATCAAGTGGGACAAATAACAATTTACAACCAGTCCGATCAAAATCGGACCATTCTATGAATTTTACACTAGGATGACCTTGAACTGTTATGTGCCTATTGTACTGAAACTATAACTCACAGATAGGGCAAACTATACATTTTTTTAAACCTTAAGAGTAGCCCAATAAATTGGTACATCATTTAAATCAATTCGAACAATTCTAATTTTTTTTACCCCTGTACAAATGTTGCCCCCTTATTTCAACATGTTCCACTGGGTTGATTTTGGTAAACTTTTAATATATTATTTTTAGACAAATTCACAGTATATTAACACCAACATGGTTTCTGTTGCAATTTGTTTTGGGTCAAATCATAAAATAACTGGACTATGTTGTCCATGTTGAAGGGGCAAGAAGTCCGTGTTGAAGGGGCGAGTGTAACACGAATCGCCACAATACTTCTTACCCCGGAATTAGCAAGCCAAACAGGTTTTAGAATATCAATTAAGTCAATGCAAAGAAACAACCAGTTTTGAAGCCAATGCCAGACGGACAGTGAGGCTATTTACATGGCTGCTTATCATTAAATGTTCATCCTACAGACCCAAGATTACGAACCTCCTTAGATGGGGGATGGGGTGCAGACATCTGTCATGGTGTCATTGAGAAGTAGTTTGCTCTTTGTCAACTACTATACTTTCTTTTGATATTATCGTCCATATTTGACTGTATCGCTGAGCCATCTGAGGGCTAAGCTTCATTTATAACGTTTATATGTAGAGATTGTGACTTTGTATGTTTTCAGCCGATTCTTTAACACTTAAGAGCCCGGGGTTCCATAGTGCCAACATTTGATTTTTTTTTTGCGATTTCTCGGTTACGCAATAATTTTTGAATTTCAGTTTTTTGCTATTTGTCCGATTTCTGAATACGCTTCTCCTGATATCCGCCCCCGGCTTCATTAGAATAATTAGGTTGGATAACTAGAACCACCCCCCGGGCACTAACGCAAGTGAACAAGATAGTTTACTAATTTATTTGTGTAAATATACCTTTGGAGTCAATTAATTAGTAATTAATACTTAAATCAAATTACTCTTTATATGCTGATAGCATCAATTTTAATTTTGTCACGAGCGCGGTCTTATCTGTGTAATTCTATAGGAAAGACCAAGGTGAATTTGAACTTCCTAAGAAAAATACAAGATGGTATAAATTTGGCTATATTGAGATAAAATTATTCGAATTGGTTATTCTAGAGTAAATTAAAATAATTTTTGCTCACAATCTTTTATCGGAGTCGCTGAGGATGAAAATATGGCAAGGTCGGGGAGTGTCCTGTACAGTCTTCTGCAGTCTCTTGTGGTCGGGAGCACGTGTCAATTTGGAAAAAAACCGCCACGATTTTTTCTCGCAGCCTAAAAGAAGTGTGATTTTTCTTTTAATCGAGAAGGTCGGCATCGACTGGACACATGAGCGGTTTGAAAACGGTAGCCGAGAAGTTGGCGGAAAATCGCATGCAGACTAATCACCAATTGTCGGGATAAAATTGTACATTTTGCAGGTTTGAGCAAGACTGTAGCCAATTTTGTAAAAAAATGTGGTCTTGTGTAGTTGGGAAGAGTTTGGGTCGCGAGCTGCCTTCTATGTGACTGTAACTTTTGATACTGACCATTCTCTTAACCAAAAAAATCAAAGGTTGAATGTACACGATGTTTTAGAATCAGCCCACGGAATCCTATCAACATTGTTAGAGTATTTCACATTTGAATGGAAAAGAAGTCCGATCAACATAATTTCACAACAATTTTCACAACAACTGTATCACGGATCCGCGAAATTACCTCAAAATGACTTATAAAGGAAACGAACAAGTCTCAGCATGATTCCGTTTGGTAAGTTTTTGAGGCTAGAATGGGCTATATTTCCTATTCACTGAACTCAAATTTAATAAAATTCAGGGCGACTATATAAATATGGATGTGTTATAAATGACAACCAAGACGATAACCTGCAAAAATATATGTGTAACAATAATAAATCAAACAAACGTTTCGCGAAGCATTGGAAGATTCGAACAAGGAATCATTTCCGTTGTCTGAATCTACACTATGCTATGCAAACCGATCCAACAGAAAGGCGTTGTTTTGTGAAATTGATCATTCAGTATGCCCACTGTTATGTATAACTAATCTACGACTATTTCATTTGCAATGGTTTCAACAAAACATCATCATTACCAGCATTTACTCTTTTAAAAAAAATATTTTCTGGAATTTCCTTAAAATATCTAACCACAGCATCGCAAACACGCCAAATGTTAGAGACCAGAGTGAAAACGTGGCGATTTTCTAGGAATTCTAACACTAGTATAACTAATTCTAGCACACGTATTTGTCGGTGTACACTGTTAAAAACGTTCTTTAAAACTTCGTTTTGACTGTCAGTCGGAACTCGAAACGTGCAAATAACTGTACAAAGGGACTTGAAACGTGCAAATAAAGGTAAAAAATGTTAACTGTTGTGAGTCCCAGCTGCCAGTCAAAACGCCGTTATTTTAATGCACATTTTTAACAGTGTAGATGCATCATGGCACTTCACAAAAAATCTGTCGTGTTTTTTAGAAAAATTTCAAATTTCGAGCAAATTTACAAACAGATTTGGGGTTTTAACAAGCATTTTAATTTTTTTTTAATTATTCAAAAAAATGAGAAAAACAAACGAACTACTATGCAAATTTAAGCAATTCAACCACCAAACATTCGCAAAGACGACATCTATTTTTTTTTGGCATGCTTAACGACATTTCGGGTCCCCAAAAAGCGTAAATTTAATAAAAACGAAATATTAGCGCCATCTACTGACAATTTGCACACGCATGCGTTGGTAATTGAAGGAGCAAATTTCTACAGAGGTTATCGCTTTGTGAGGGTTAATCAACATTTTTTACAGGTTTCATGGTAAGGGATGATTGTACCATCGTGTCTTTGGCTATATGAGCAAACGAAAAAAAATCACCAGAAGTTGGTACAAACAACAAGCCACCTACGGCAAAGCTGTGGAAAGATACACTATGGCTTTAAAGAGAATATGAGAGAGTCAAATAATGCAAAGCGTATATTTGTTGTAGCGCCAGTACTGCAAATTCAAGTCACGTCCAAACCTAGTGCTATACAGATTTGACCTATTTTAGGCTTAACAATCACAAGAACGTACAGAAATAAAGCAATTTGGGAGTTAGATACATTCTTACAATTTGTCGTAGTATATGTGTGTGTTTAACAATTTTAATTGGAACTACAACATAATGTCGCATGCACTAAACTTCAATTTTAAGTTTTCCACTACTTAATGTTTAACGTTCTCAGGTAGACATTGACAAATGGTTCACAATCAGACGCCAAGTTTCCAAATTCTAAAGATTTTAAATTAATCGAAGACGTTCATTATTAAGACTAAGCTTTTGCAGATAGAAATTTCTAAATATGATTGATAACAATTTCAATTACGTTTTAAACTTACATCTTTTAGATTGGATTTTTGTTAATTGAATGAAGATTGGTTTCAAATCACCGTCGTTTTAGAGTAATTTTAAATCCTTGGAATTTAGCGGGTACTATCCGGGGTATCTTTTGTCTTCGTTTAGAATTGCTTACACTTAAATGACATTGGTTGGATTGCGGGTTGGAGTCAACATAATTAGACGGGTATCACTACATTACTTTCTGTTTTCAGAAAGTTTCATGTGGCACATGGAAATCAAAATGTCGCATGCAAATTAATCCTAACCACTGTTCTCGAAGTTTAACCACTAAACTAAACTTATCGAGCATGAACAGCCAACAACACTAATAAAATGAACTCAAACACACGCAAAGTAATGTTACACCCTGGTGTGTAATATTTTATACCAATATTTGGTAAAAAGCGGTTGTGTTAATCAAGCATCATCAATCAATTTTATGTGGTAAACTATGGGTACAATGTTTATGAAGTAAAGTAGAAACAATTACTAGATATTAAAAAGACTTTCGCACTTGTCGCTGTGTAATGCATGCTGCTGCATTATACCCTCGCTAGATGCTGTCATCATGTGCCTTATTCAGTTATCGGAATTAAGGCATGATACGAGTTAAGTGCAAAGGGTATATGTAATTATGCCCATTCATGTATTATGTTTATTTGTTCGTATGTTGCATTTTAACCCGCTCACTAAAATTACCTAAAACAAAAAACCCAAGCATCTTTATTTACTTTACAATCCTTATAAACATTTTTAAGACATAGTCTCCACAAGGCAACTTATTTATCCTGTGTTTATGAGTTAGGAATGCACACACACACCACCCCCACACACCAAACACAGAACCACACACGCGCGCACACAGCCACACACATGGATAGAACCAGGATACGTTTTTGTCCTTTTCGGTTTTTGGCTACTTCTTGGTTGTTTGATTCTTTTTTTGTATTGTGATTTTGTGTAATATGTTTTCTTTAAGACATTTCAGTAATGTGCTATAAGACTAGAAGCTACTAGACAACGCTGAAAGTGTCTAAAGCAACCTCATGTAAAAAACGTTCCCCGCTTCGTAGAAACTTTGCCCGCAACTGTCAAGTACGTGCTTTTCTTTTCATAACGCAACATTCCTTTCAGTATCGCCTGTGTCCATTATAAAATCAAAAGAACTGTTTGAAAAGCTCCTAGGATGACTCTCCACTCGCCAAGCACGTCAAAGACTAATAAACTAATTAGTTCCTAATGGATTGAGCAGTAACGTAATATTGGAAGCGAGGAAAGAAAATGAGGTAAGGTTGGACAACCATTTCCGGAGTTCCTTCAATATTGTCAGTGCAAGTTAAATGTGCGGTTAATCAGTAGGCTTTTACTTCATTACCAAGCCCCAGTGACACGACACAACAGAGTAGAGAAAGCTAATGAAACTTCTATGGGTCACCACAGACAGCTAGTAATCGTTTGTCCGATTCATACGGCGATAATTATTGGCTTTTGATATCGTAACTCCTTGACTCCGAATGACAGGCCAATTCTTTGAATTAAGTATTAAATGTCAAAAAGTGATTAACAAATTAAAGACAATTTCCTGACGGGAGATTTAGATTTAAAGCAAAAACATTAACACCAAATATTGCATGAAGGAAGATGTGTCCACGATTTTCACTAATCAGAATTGTGATACGCATACCATGGCACCATCCCCGAGTGTGATATGATTCCTGGCGAGTAGCTACTAGTTTAGAAAGTGTGCGGGGTTATGGTAAATTCCAAATGCCTTTATTTCATGTAAGAATAATGACTGATGTCCCCGATTCCATAGGTTTTTTCAAGAATGTGCTACCTACTGTTTATTTGTTAGTTATAATATTTATTAGATTAGAGGGCGAGGAAAGCCGTCTGATTTCATTTTATGGTAACCTTAGTGCACTCACGTGGGGTTAGGGGGGGGGCCCTTGGAAAACTATTGCTGTTGCGGATTCTACCAAAACCCGCCGGTCATTGAGTGGCGTACCATCACATGACCAAATAACTGAAAAAGAAAAAATGAAAATACGATGGTACCGATTCATAGTGTACTTTCCCGAAGAATTTTTCCATAAATTTTGGCTCGTAAAGGAAAACATAAATACATTTACATTGCTGAAAAAGAAAATAAAAAAAAGTACTCCAGAATGATGTTTGTTAGGGGCAAACATTGGTTTTGATAATACTTCCTTCTTACCATAAACACGCTATGCCGATTTTTCTTTCACAAATATGCGATATTTAGGCGATCACATAAAAGTTTGGCAAAAATATTGAAGCGTTAAACTGGGGCGCGAAAAAAACAAAATCGTGGGTCCACATGTGGTGCAGAGGATTCTGTTAAATCGGCAGGACTAAAGCTAAGTACCAAACATTGAGGCGTGGTGAACGTTACCTATGGATCGAAATACTTGATAAAATAGAAGGTTATACTAGTTGTTTGTTGGTTGTAGTGGCCAGCCATTGATCCAAGCAGGTGTTGTCTACCTCACTCACGTCACATGACGTAAAAACAATCAGTTCAATGCCGAGAGCCGTAAATCGTGCATTTTAGTTTTCAACAAAAATCGGGAAGTTAAAACATTTTTTAAAAATAAAATTACCAAAAAAAGTAGCATACTTTTTTTTAATTCATCGCGAAATTTACAAATGCGCGCGTCAGGTTTGACACAAACTATTTTTTTTTTTCGGCTTGACGTGTGCCGTCACTAGTACTGATCAGAACACCTTACGGAATATTGTTTACAGGGAAAAGTAACGATCCGGGGGACAGAGATTTAAATGAAGCTGCAAAAAAGTCTTGACGATATTATGGAAAAAATACTGATTCTTCAAAATTGAATGAAGCTATTGCCAATACTTGATCCTGCATATCAACATCATTATGAAGAATCTCGTGGAGTTTTACTTTACAAAAGTCGAGGTTTTTCATTTCGCTTACCAATTTATCACTGAAAAATCTGCGATTGGCAATATTGAAATGAGGCTAAGCCAACCCGGAAGTGCTAAATAACTATAGACCAGTGTCTAATCCTCCTTTCATCAGTAACAGTAATTGATCAATTAATGACTATCCCACATCACGCTATTAGATTCAAAACCCAGTTTTGAGGAACAACATCCCCCCAAATCTGCTTATTGAAGTCAACATTACCGCGCACAAAGGGTGTCGCCAGCATTTGGAAAATGACCATCATCTCCAAAATCAGTTGAAAAATCATTATGATGCCAATGAATTGGCCTGAGTCCAGTATCCGCTAGTCATCAATGTAGCTGTGGCATATCCATCAAGCAGCCTAAGTAAAGATTACCAAAGTGTTCCACAATTGGACCATTCATTGAAGTTTGAACGCACCCAATGCGTCGATTTGTCAGATTGTGGCAAGTCAAGGGAGCGATGTTTACTAAGATACTGTTATGGCCTAAAGGGGGAAATATTTAGTGCTTGTATCGATAGTATTTTGATCCTATCTCAATTTCATCATGATGGAATTAATTTGAGTGGATTACAATAGTAGAATTATCGCCTATCTCTTTATGGAGTTTTCATCCCGGTCCATGATTAATATATCATACTAAATTGCTGCTATTATTACCATGTTATAAGGGAACACTTTCGGTAGACTAGGGTTAAATGTTTAAATATGTAACATTCTATTACTATAAACAGGAGATAGGTCTATCTGTCCATCTGTCTGTCGTCTGTCTGTATGTCCGGCTATGCGTTTGGTTATGCTTTGACATATGTGGGTGATATTGGCATGAAGGTAGGACAGGACAGTGTGACCTTTGTTAGCAGGGTTCAGAGTGATCAAAAGGTAAACGATCATTCAGAGGTCAATTTGCGTATAAATGCCCTATAATACAAAATTTGGTCAAACAGGACCGTGACCTGAGCACAAAACAAAATCTGAAGACAAAGGGCACACACATAGGTTATTTTAAAGGTTCACACCACAGGGCTATGCACTAGTTCAAACTAAAGATGGCATCCACCCCCCCAAAAAAAAACCTATAGACTTTGTAGACCTTTTTTCATATAGAATTACAAGGAAATGATAAATTTTGCACGAAATTATACAGAGGGTTCAATTACATAATAGAACAGCTATTTGTAAATTTTGTTTCATAGGAAACCTTTGAAGACCCATAATGAACTTGAACAGTTATCCCCTTATAGCTTCCGAAAAACTATGCGCGTAGCTAAGGCAAACTTTAACATTATGTTAACTTTGGAATCTGGCAAACATGTTGGTGTACAATATGGGATTTTGGTAGGAATACACAAATGTTATCATTGCCACCATCAGGGTCTCTGTTATACAAAGTTGCCAAGGGTCAGTTGATTTCGGACATATGTGGCAGAAAATGCAATCACATCAGCACATATTTTACAGAATAATGTTGTCCAAACTCATTTTAAAGATAAAGAATAAAAAGTTTTGGGCAAAATGTGACCGTCAAGCAACTTTGATAAAAAAACTTTTTAAGTGCGAGACCTTTGATAGGAATGTTTACACTGAATCCTCAGCAACAATACGGAAAACCAGGACACAATAGTGTGGTAGACACCATGGATAATTGAAGTATCCCTTCTTCATTTCCATAGCCTTGACAAATACAAATGGTTGAGGTACTTTTTTTCAAGCGTATAGTTGATATGAAAAAGAAGGTGAAATTTCAAGAGTGCGTCATCAGCTACATTCGAGACCCATGTGATTTCTGACGTTACGTTGAACCCCTAGGAACCCCAGGAGATCTGTGTGTAATCTTGATCATCCACGAAATTTTATAGTTCAGTGCATACAGGAGCCTTCTCCTCAAATGCGTCAATTAACAAAACAACCAGTGTAAGCATGAACTTTCCCCGTGTCCAAGGTAATACCCTGTACGTAGTATTTCGTGGGAATGCATTAACTCAGATTCTTTCACTTCACCTCGTAGGGTAGTTCGATGAATCAGGTAGATATTAGTCAAAGTCAAGGGATTCTGTGATGATAATGAGTAGTATGGTAGTCTCTGTTGAGATTTGACATAAAGTTTTACAACGGAATATACGTAATGTACTTGTAAATAGTTCATTTTGGGTAGGGTAACATCTACAGTAGTTCCTTTGAGATTTCCACTTATTCATGTGTGTGTGTGTAGGTTTTGTGTGTATTCAGTGTGTCCCGGTTGATAATAAACACTAACATGTTAAGAAAGACTGTGATTTTTAAAGCTTACTTAAAGAGGTGTATTGAGTCCATCCAACAATGGGAAGGGACTCAATAACACAATCCCACAATTGGGAAAGTTCACCTTAATAAGGTCATTTTCTTCACAATACAACAATGAATTTACATTACTTTAGCCCATACAGTTTGTACTTAAGGAATTTTTATTAGCCTCAGGAAATGTTTTGCGTCCTTAAACTTCTTGAAAATTATCCCTAAGTACCGACATGTGTTTAGCATACAGTATAGGACAATTTCATGCATTATGGGATTGATTCAAAACACCCTCTGGGGTATTTAGTTCTCGGAGTAAATGTGATCATATTTCATTCTTCCTTTAATAACAAAGCAAAAAATTTCTTGACCGGTATTGAACCCAAGACCTACACATTGCCAGAGGGGCGCTGTACCATTGAATTAAAGCCCTATTAGTATTTTTTCCAAGTTCAAAATGCCCATTTTGTTTCTAAATTACTAGTCTTCGGTAATATAAACCACCGATATTACTGTGTTTGTGAAAAAAAACCACCTAAAGCATTTTAAAGTGGTCTAAAAATGCCATTTACGAACTGTTTGGTATACTAATAAAGTCGGATCCCGACAGCAACCAGCAAAAAAAATGGACTTTGCTGAAAAAAGGGCGCGATTTTGTACATTTGAGAAAGGGAAATCGCTAGATAGTTGCTTTAGTTGTTGTATCGAAAAACGCAGACAGACAGACTGTATCCTCCCCTAAAATAACTAATAATAATAATATCGTCGCACACATCACATACTGTCTATATGACATTTTTGATTTTGCGATATTTGCATATTATTATAATGTTCTGGTCTATACATGCACAAAGTACAATCTTGAAAGTGACATACTTAGTGAGATATAATAAGAATTTTGAATTAAGCTCAAAACGGCATTGCGCGATTGCGCCATACTGTCTTATGTTCATTTACACGTAATTTCAATAGGAGTATATTAACAGTTTGTTCGTATAAAATAAGAGTTTACGTTTTCACATACAGATCTATGTGAGTCGTTGTCTGACTCGTGCGTGAACATGCCGTGTTTCAATACAGATCTATCGGAAAAAGCATTGAAATATAACGGTGAAATTAGCGTCATATGTGAAAAATACGAATTTTTTGCGTTTCACATACAGTCTTATGACTTTTGTAAGCTTATATTTCAGGAATACAAATTGCACTTTCAAAACTCAGCAAGGGTTAAAACTTAAACTTCAGAATGTTTTACTTCATATGCAAAATTCCAAAAGAATCATAATCTTAATCCATGAGTACAAATATTAAATCTCCCCGTAGAATTTCAATGGCGATTTCTCGAAAACGACAGTCGTCAGATAAGACAGTATGGGATGTGGGCGACGAATATCTTAATCCATCAAAACGTATAAAAAAATCTTCCTTTTTATTGCCAATCCAATTTTAGTGAACCCTAACGGAATAGTTATCAAGAACACAGGATGAAAGACCATTTAAGTTGTTTTACGTAGGTCCAAAACATTAAATGTGAAATAAAATAGAGGTTAGTCAAGGGTTTCCTGTACCTCTGTTAAAAGTATAGAAGATAAAAATATTTTTAAGTTTGAGCAAATTACCTAAAACGTTTGGTCACGTTAAAAAATTCCGCATTATTTAAGCCGGATGTTGTTACGTTCTAAGAGTGTGTTATAGGACCGACTTTCGCACCAATAGACACTATGAGCAATATGCATTCAATTATAATACCTGGAGATTGAACATAAATTCTTACCTTTCCACGTTCGAAGTTCCAAGGTTAAAATATAATAAGTATAAATATTTCATCGAATGAGGAATTGAAGAAAATGAGCACGTCCGAAAATGAACCCGGTCCCTCTGGTTTACGAGACTGAGACAAGTACCTTAACCAATCGGCCACGAGAGCTCTTTATTAAGCAGGTAAGATCCAATGGGTTGTACATATAAGTGGACAATTACATGTCGCATTCTGTCTACCTAATCAAATATCATAGCTTACAATTTTCCATGCCTAATATCGTAGGCGGTGGGTTAACTATTTAAGTTGTACTCTGTCCAGCTAGATGAATCAGGTCGTTATGGGTCAAAGTCGACAATATTATTGGAATAAAAATGAATGGAACTAAATACGCAATGTTATCGTGAAGTAAAAAGAGTCTATGCATTCAAAAAGGGTTTGACACGCGGTAATCCTTCTTAACCATTCACGTGATTTTGTACGAAAATAGCATAGAGGCGTCCTGGTGGCGGGCGCTTCAGGTATTGGCAAAAGTACACTTGCACAGACATAAAGGTCTGCACAGGTAACAATTCTTTTTTATATGAAAGTCATACCTCTCTTCGGTTTAACACAAATAAATCATATCTGCATTTGTAGAGCTATATGATCAATTCTTAAACACTGTTGTTAGAAAACGCACTCTTATTTGGAGTGCATATGGAGCTTTACTAACACGGGGCCTAACTATTTCAGTTTATTCTAATGATTGTAGCGTTCATATAGCTCATATTGTAAACGTGGCCAGTAGTTTTGGTAGGAATTTGAATTCAATGTGGAATGGTTAAACCAGCGTTTAAATACACATATGCGTGTTTTGTAAACATAAACAACATTATGTTTCTTTCAAATCTGACGAGTTACCGTTGACAAAAAACCGTGATGTCCACGTTTAAGCATATCGATGAGTGATAATTAATATCATGACAGTGTCTGAAGGGCGATTTAAAAAGTACAACCAATAAGGAAATAATAATGGATTTTACCGAATTAATCCCTGTGTTAGATACCCTGTTTAATCAGCTTTCACAAGAATTTTACATTTTTGAAATCGATCCAGGTATCACAGAAATATTTGAGAAATATAATCGCTCAATTTGGTTTACTTTTTTGACTCACATAGAGATTTGACTCCAAGTTCACAACGGTTAAATAAGTAATAGACTTGTTATAGGTCAACATGATGTGTAAAATCTACAACAAGTATTTCTCTAAGATTTCAAGCTCAATCCATTACGTGATTATAGTACGTCCTTTTGTGAATATAGAATTGATGTTATCGATAAGAAAAACGTACGAAAATAACAAAAAAAGCCTCAAGATTTCCATATGTCCCTCCTTCAAAGTTCTACATGTAACAAATACTTTTTCAAATTTGGCCTTAGAAAAATTTAGCCATAGAATTTTAAAGGGGGACATATGGAACTCTTTCCCACAAAACATGAAACACCTCCCAAAAGAAAACAAAAACAAAAATGAAAACA
>JAMKCH010000977.1:0-50205 GCA_023653785.1 Ophioderma brevispina | reverse complement strand
GTTTTATCAAATTTGGGGATTTGGTAGAAGTACACTACCAGATCCAAATGAGAGCAAATATGCAAATGAACTCATTAATATATACAAATAATCATGACACAGTGCATGGGTATTACTTTCATCCACGATACCAATTTTTGTTAAATGCTGACAATGGGATCTGGTAGAAGTTCACCTTTTAAGTAATAAGCCAGTCAGAGCAAATATTCAAATGAGCTCATCGATAAGCACAAATAATGATGACACAGTGAATGGGTATTGCTTGCATGCACATACCCAGTTTCATCAAATTTGGACATCTGAATCTGGTAGAAGTACACTAAAGTTGTTAGTAATGAGCCAAGCAGAGCAAATATGCAAATGAGCTCAATAATATGCACATATAATCATGACACAGTGCATAGGTATTATTGCATCCACCACTTCCCACATACCAAGTTTCATATAAAATTGGATTGATTGAGCCCAAATTTATTGGTCGAGCTATGAGTTGTAAATATGTTGGGTTTTTTTTTTTTTTTTTTTTAGGGCAATGAGAGTCATTTGCGCGACCAAAAATAGTTGTTGACGGCCGAGATGCAACGAAAAACATTTTCCGACCGGTACCACGTTTTCGTTGGCTCTCATTGCATCTCGGCCGTGTTAGGGTTAGTATATAAAAATAATCATGACACAGTGCATGGGTATTACTTTCATCCACGATACCAATTTTTGTTAAAGACACTATCAGTGATTTGCTAAATCAGCAAATCGAAAAAATCATCAAAAATCAGATTTTAGCATGTACGTAACAAGTACATGTATCCTAACATACCCTACAAATGATAAGACCAGAAGCAACCTAATAAGGACAGAATCGGAGATTTTAGTCATTACTGTCCGAACGGACACTTACTACAACACGTAATTGAATGGAGAATCGTATCTTCGAACACCGCCGTTTTCTTCCTTTTCTTTCAATTCTACAGCTGGAAAAGGTAACTTATGAGAATTCTACAGACTTATCCTTCACTTTGAAGCTATTCCTGCAAATTTCAAATATTTTTCAAATCACTGATAGTGTCTTTAAATGCTGACAATGGGATCTGGTAGAAGTTCACCTTTTAAGTAATAAGCCAATCAGAGCAAATATTCAAATGAGCTCATCGATATGCACAAATAATGATGACACAGTGAATGGGTATTGCTTGCATGCACATACCCAGTTTCATCAAATTTGGACATCTGGATCTGGTAGAAGTACACTAAAGTTGTTAGTAATGAGCCAATCAGAGCAAATATGCAAATGAGCTCAATAATATGCACATATAATCATGACACAGTGCATGGGTATTATTGCATCCACCACTTCCCACATACCAAGTTTCATATAAAATTGGATTGATTGAGCCCAAATTTATTGGTCGAGCTATGAGTTGTAAATATGTTGGGCGAGATGCAGTCGAGCCTGATATTTTAAAACTCGTAGCGAGACCAATAAATTTTGGGCGAAAATCATCCGGTTTTATGATGAACATGTATTGGATCCGATATTTTCAACACTTGGAATCCTCAAAACATGATATTCGTCATATTGGGATCTGGGAGAAGTTCACCTTTTTAGGTAATAGGCCAAGAAAAAACAAGTTTGTCTCAGAAGACTGCGCGCATTTTGTTTAAAATTTGTATTTTAGTGCGTTTTTTTAAAGGATTTGCTGACTTGAAAGATTTTTCTTTTAATTTCAGAAAAGTGAAAATCCGGAGCAGCCGAAATTTTTTTATAAAAAGTGGATCAAAAATGCTATTTAAAAGAATCCCACATTTCTTATTAAGACCTTATGGCAGCATGATTTGTGTGTCAGTCAGTCTGTGTGTGTGTCGGTCGTCCGATAGGAGAGACCTTATGGCAGCACGATTCATGTGTCAGTCAGTCTGTGTGTGTGTCAAACTTTTGGTATACACTTTTGGTTAAAATGTTGTCTCGCTTTTTAGTGCAGTGATGAATCAAGTTCATACTTGGTATGCTAATACATTGAGACAAGGGGTTTCAATCTGTGTGGTAACAGATAGGTCAAATGTCATTCAGGAGTCACTTAGGGTCATATCTTGTGCATGTGGTATACACTTTTGGTTAAAATGTTGTCTAGCATTTTAGTGCAGTGATGGATCAAGTTCATACTTGGTATGTTTATACATTGAGGCAAGGGGTCTTATGTGGGGTAACAGATGAGGAGGTCAAAGGCCATTCAGGAGTAACTTAGGTCATATCTTGTGCATGTGGTGTACACTTGGTTAAAATGTCTAGCATTTTAGTGCAGTAATGGATCAAGTTCATACTTGGTATGCTTATACATTGAGGCAAGGGGTCTTATTTGGGGTTACAGATGAAAAGGTCAAAGGTCATTTAGGGGTCACTTAGGGTCATATCTTATGCATGTGGTGTCCACTTTTGGTTAAAATGTGTAGCATTTTAGTGCAGTGAGGTATCAAGTTCATACTTGGTATTTATAATTCTTATACATTGCGGCAAGGGCTCTTATGTGGGTCACCAGATATTCAGGGGTACTTAGAGCATTATATCTTGTGCATGGGTGTACATTTTGGTTAAAATGTTTCGCATTTTAAGTGCAGTGGTTGATCAAGTTCAACTTGGTAATAATTAGGCAAGGTGTCTTATGTGCAGTCACAGATTAGGAGGTCAAAGGTCATTCAGGGGTCACTAGGTGTGTCATGTTTTTTGTTTATCTTGTTCATGTTGGTTAACTGTATAAGTGGAAATTTCACAATGCACACAGAATTTTTTGCGATTTTTAACAGTTTTGCCAATGTGCAAGAATTTACTTTCACGGTATTGACATCAATGCATGCAAATCTATTGGAAAAAGTTATTTTCGCGAGTTGTTTGTTTTCGCATTTTTAGTTCACTTGTGAAATTCCGCGAAATAAAAAACCTCGCGAAAATTTGCAACTTATACCGTATATACTTTTGGTTAAATGTTTGTCTAGCATTTTAAGGCAGTGATTGATAAGTTCATATTTGGGTAATGCTTATACATGGGCAAGGGCTTTTAGGTGGAATCAAGATGAGGTTAAGGTCAATTCAGGGGGTCACTTAGGTCATTACATCTTGTACAGGTGTGCTGGTTTGGTTAAAATGTTGTCTTGCTTTTAAGTGCAGTGAATGGTCAAGTTATTCTTTGACCACATATTGGAACGACCTATTAAGGACCGCTGTCCCATTTTTCTAATAAAAAAAAACCAAAAAAAAATGCATTTTGCATATTTACAGTTTTCACATTCTAAGACAAACTTGTTTTTATTTTTTTTGCTAAGCAGTAACCTTCTTTGAATGTTAGCGGGTAAAGGTGCCATTTTGTCATTTAGCACTTTGTTTTATTCATGGTACATTAGATGTCGTTTGAAAGAACGGGTGGGAGGGTAGCACGGGGGGGTTTAGTTTTGGTTAAAATACGAGTGGGGAGTTGGGGAGAGGGCAGATGAAGGCAATGCTGGGGTTTGTATTGAAAGGGGAGCGGAAGTGATGGTGTTGGAAGCTGGTATGGGTGCGATAGTAAAGTTGGGGAAGTGAATTAGGATTTGAAGGGTTGGGTGGATGTGAGGGGTGGGGGGGGGGGTTGTGGTGGGGGGCCTTGGGTTAGGGTGATGTTGGAGGTGGCGGGGGAAGGTGTGCAAGAGTGGCGGATGTTGGGTAGGACGAGGGGGGTTTAGCGAGGTGGGGAGGTTAAGCGGGTTGGTGGAGGGCGCGTGGTTGTTTATGTATAGGGGTAGTGGGGTGGTGGTGGGTTCCTTTCCTCCTTCCTTATTCACAATTTTTAGTTGATTCCGACCTTGCGTGTTTGTGTTATGAGCATTTCCCACAGTCCCATAAGCCACCGTGCTGTAATTTTTGTCCGTTCCGGACAGAAAATACAAAATTGTGAATGGTTCTTACAGATAGCAACCAAATTTGCTGTAAGATTATGTCATGGATATTAAGGCTAGTTGATCAGATGATAAAAAAATCTCGACTTTCTTGAGCAAGTTGGGGGACAAGGTTGTGGATCATAAAAATGCCCTTTAAGAGAGACCTTTTCCAGTATTCACTCACTGTTTTAGACTAATAGAAAAACCTTAGGAAGAGAGAGTTAAAGTTAAACAGGTTTTTCAGGGAATAAGAGCTGAAAGTCTTGATACCCTAAATATGATCTTTGAACCTACAGACCTGTCTATCACAGCGCAAGTAGTGGTACTTTAGATACTAAGATCATGTGGTGCAAAGTTGGGTATGTATATCAGATCAAATGGAGAAACGGCGGGCCGGAGATCCGGGTCCCTCCCTCCTCTTGCACACGGCGGGGTTTGACGTTTTACAAGGCAGAACAGACAACCGTGACAGATTTCACTAGGAAAAAAGTCATGAAAAAATCCGGGTCCCCCTTCTGCTTAAGTGCCAAAAGAATAGTTCAAGCTTGCTGTAGGATCATTAAATGTCATCATCATAATAACCCTTGAGTCGTGGGGCCAGTGGTTCTTTTGGTTAAGGTTGAGGGTTACAGCATTTGTAGAAGGTATATAGATTTTGACAAAATGGAGTCAAATGTACAATAGCAGTTCATTATATGTCAACTGTTCATATCCCATATACATTGGGGCTGCACACTCTTGCCCCCCTCTTCCCCCCATCAGCCCCCCCCCAATAAACTGACCATTTGTACAGCGTCTATGCGAAGGAACCCAAATTAATAAAATAGCCTTTCGGCACACTTCTGCTTGCCCCCCACAACCGTTCTTTTCTGGGGGGTTTTTTTTGACAGATGGTCTTTTACTCCCTGGACGCATGGTGCTTTTGGGCAAATTTTGGGTTCAACTCTTAATTTGAAGAAATGTTTATATATATTAACAAAAGGGGTCAAAGGTCATAGGGGTCAATTAGGTTAATCCATGACGGCTAGTCTGGTGCAGGTAGTTTTGAACCAGTTCAGGGTGGCCACAGCACTTATTTATTTGCGCCACCAATGGTGAATAGGTTTTTAACAAAATGGGTCAAAGGACCCACTAGAGGTCAATATGTATATGCTATATGAGTCCTGGACCTGGCTGTTTTAGACAGGGTGGTAGCATTATATTTGCACATCATGCAGGTGGGTGGGTGGTTGGTCATTATAGGTAAATCGGCATATGGCCCACGAGTCTTGGGCCCGTGGTTCTTTTGAGCAAGATTGTTGGCGACAAAATTGTATCAAAGGCCCATTACTGTTTATGCAATAAACTTAGTTTCTGTCTGTTTATCCAGATATCTCATGTAGGAGTGGTTTCATGGGGATCTTGTCCCTGATGTTGGGTGAGTTATGGTTTAACATGTAAAAGCGATATCTTGACGAAAAATGTTGGAATTTCTGTGTTGCCTCGCCTTAAGAATTATAAGTGATTTATCAGAAAGAGTCAAAGTATTTTGAAATTTACAGGATCGCGTAAAGTGAATGATATCTGTAGAATTCTCATAGTTACTTCTCCCACTGTCGAAATTGGGCAGAAAAGGAAGAAGAACGGCATGTCCAAAATACGTTTCTCCATTCGATTTAACATGTTTGTAGTATGTTCCGTACGGACAAAATGGATTAAAATTTCAGATTTTGTCCTTATTCGTTGCTTCTGGTCTTATCATTGCAGGGTATGTTAGGATACTCATACTTGTTACAATCTTGCAAAATCTGATTTTTGATGAATTTTTTTGCGATCTTCTGATCTAGCAAATCACTGATAGTGCCTTTAAGGCCGGAAGCAACACAAAGGGATCACTTTTTGTCCCCTTTTGTTTTGTGTCGCCTGCCTTAGGCAGAAGATTACAAAGGGTCACTTTGTCCTCTTGTTGTTGTTGATGTGAAAAAGGGTTACATTTGCCTGTAATATCTCCATACTTCGATGGATTTAAACCAAACTTGAGTTCTAGGTGCCACATGGGATGCCTCATTTGTTAATGAGGTCAATTGGCACATACCAAGGTCAAAGGTCATGCAAGTCAAGTTGTAGATAGGCTGAACATGTAAAATTGACCTCAATTGAAACTTGAAGTTCATTGGAACCACTTGGTCAACGGTCACCTATCAAGGTCAAAGGTTCATATGAGGCATTTATTCACAAGCCGTGACGGCAGGCGACATTGCGGTCCCCAATGGACCACTATGGTTGTCAAGATTTTTCTTATTCCAACAACTGTTGAGCTGAAGAATCCTCCACTGTAGGGTTTATTTTTGACTTTTTTATCTACCGACTAACGTTCGATGATGAGGTCGTATGTGGGACTTGGGAACACCCATGACCGGTCCACTCAATCACCTAAATTGGTTATGGTTTGCACTCTCTATTGTTGTAATTTCTTTGATGATGTATTAATTTTTAATATGGTTTTGGATGTTAAATTTTAAGTTAAATATTGGTCCCATTGCACCTTGAGCGGCTTTTCTTTGGCAGATATGTGCACGCTTTATAATTTGCATTATTAATTTGTTAGTGATATTTTGGGTGATTTGCTATATTGAATGAGGCTTGACCACCATCTCTGGTTATTGTTTTTGAATACCAAAGACACCCATGATTTTGACTGATTGATATTGCGGATAACCTTAATTTGTTATCACCAAATATGTGGAAATAACTTATTATCCTGACAACTGCCAATAGGTCCAAACAGCATGCATGCAAAGGGAATCAACTGTGATGTGTCTTTTCTTGTGGTTTTAACATGTGAACTAAGTGACTTATAAAACCCTCCAGAGTGGTTTTATTACAAAATCATCCATTTTAAAACAATCAAGGTGTTGACTAGGATGTAATCATTTCATGTGAGAGCTAACCATGTAAAAAGCATTGCACCTACTAGAATATGATAGAGGGCGTACTCCTGCAAATGCCCACAAAGTTGTTAAGTCGGCTCATTTCAAGTAAGAGAACATGATGCAGTTCAACGAAAAAGACATAATTTCCAGGAAAAGTGACCCCCAATTTTTCTCGAACGCCCGGTTTTTACATGTTTGGAATGCTTCCCAATGGATGTGATCACACCTGAAGTGAATAAGCCAAGTCCCGTCTTTATGTAATAAGATGATGATTTGTAGTTTCCCTGTCGTGCACACCGAAATCAAAGCATGGTTTTCTATGGGGAACTATTACGATAGCAGCATTCAAAACAAGGTTTGCTGCTTTTGCACCGTTTGTCCAATACACTTTCGAAATATTATCGGTAGGTGGTCTACAACTGATCCAGTGAAATTTGAGAGGAAATTTATTCCCCTCAAAACTCTCCTCCTGTTCACTTTAAATGTGCACGAGAATTTACATAACAGGTGTCCTAAAAAATTTGAAAATTCTGATTTTGGCCCCGGTATAAAGCTTTATATCAAAACTATCACCATCTGTAAGATTAAGCTGAGGAATGTTTCTTTGGTACAAATTGTTGAAATTTTCTAATTTTGTAATAGGGAGCCAATACGAAATTCAGTCCTATGTTTTCTATGAAATATAAGCATATAAAAATCACCTTTTGTTTTCACTTTATACATTCTGTACCAAAATACAAGTAAGAAATCAATCAAGTGTCTATATATATGAAATCACTACATATTACACCTTACATGGATGTCTCAAAATCTCGTGTTGCACCTTTTAAATCGGAACAAGCACCTTTAAAGGGAAACCAACGGCATCGAAAAATATTCAGACAAAATGAAATGACACTTACTGAAATCTCTTCCAAAATATGAAAACATTTGGATCATTACATTGTGTAAAAACTAAGTAAACACCAGATTGACCGCAGGCAATTGCTGTTCGGGGCCAAGAAAAATAAATTGTTTGATTGCCCTTTCACCTCCAAAACACTTGGGTCGGTAGGTCGCTTGATTTTTTAAAATTTTTTTTTTTTTTAAGGAGCAAGAATATTCTAATAATGCCAAGCCTGTTTTTTGTACATGTATAAGGCCTATGTGTGTAACGCATACGTAGCTTAATCCGTACATGGCCCCCAAAAACCAAAAAAAAAAATTCTCTGCCACTGTGCCCTGGGCCAATAAAGTACATATTTCCTTATTGACACTGCAAGAATCAACAGAAATGAGACAGTCCCTTAAATGTCTGCGAAATGTCATAGAATGTAAGTTCCCTTGACAGCAGTATACGAAAAGCGTACACACGCCGACATGCTTGTTGTTTTGAAACCTACCTGACCAGTGCATACACGAATGTAGTTTCAGCTCGAAATGAATAAACCCCAAATAACCAAACCTTTTTCTTGATATTCTCTATTTGTAACATAAAAAAGATTATTATTTTGTAAAATCAAATTTGTTTTTAACTTATTTTCGATGTAAATATGTTTATTTCGTCATATTAAATTACTCGGTTGTTTTCACTGATATGTGCACAAACCGCGTCCATTGAAACCGTTTGGCTATTATAGAGCAAGGTCGGTCGATTTGCCATTTAGTGAACTACGACGAATTTCTGCGATAATTCCATAAAATCATATACAACCATTTTGGTTAAAACCTTCAGATTATAGTATATAGTTCTATCACATTTTAATCCGCCAGTGATGGGTTTGTAAAAATAAAAGTGCATAACTGTACTCAAAAGCTGCTGATTACTGTCCAATAATGTTTTGGATGTGGCATCGCCATATTTGCTGTTTACGCACGTGCGCCATCCATTTCAGCGTTACTGGCGCATGTGCACAGCCACCGATTTACATTTCAGATTAATACGCACCGCTATGTCAAATCTTTATTAGTTTTTAATATGAAAATTTAATGTGTTATAACCCTTGTATCCTAAAGATAGGCATAATTGGACATAACACATTGTATGCAAATGTACTCATCACTTCAATTTCTGGACTATTTTTCAAGATGAAATGGGGAATGTCCCTGAAGCTGATGGATGATTTCCTGGCAATATTGTGTATCTCAAAGTGTGATTTTTCTTTTCTAAAAAATCTCCCCAACTGATCATGTAACAGAAAAAGTTCCCGATAGATTTTTATTTACCTGCTGAGATTTTAAAGTAAATTGGCAATTAATTTTTGGTGACGAATTCATTGCTTGATGTGATCTCACTGAATTTATCTGAAAATAGCAAACCTCGCCGTATTTGGTGACATCGCCATTGAAATGAGGCGATGTCGCTCGATTGAGTGCTTGTACCCGACTAGACTGTTAGACGTATTCAGACACAAACTATGATTCGGGCTGCAGATGGGCAATATATGCTATGACCTGGAAAGGGGTATATATCAGGTTTTTCATTGTTATTAAAACATTTTAGAAAAAGTAAGTGATTTATGTCCATAAAACCTCTAAAAATTGAGAATTTTCACTCTTTTTTTTTTTTTAAACAAGACCCAGATTTTTCGAGTTTTTGGGTCGGTCGGGAAAGGGCAATCAAACAATTTTTTTTTTCTTGGCCTTATGGAAAATCAAGGTGTTGACATGGTGAGTGTTTCTAGCATGCTTTTTGACAAGCATTCAGACATTGTACTTAAAGACACATGAGGAGATTTCCAGAAAGAAGCGCCCCCAATTTTTTTCGAACCCATTTTTTTTTGCATATTGGAATGCTTTCCAATGTATTAGACCACACCTGAAGTGAATAAGCCGAATACACCGTCTTTATGTAATAAGATGATTTAGTACTTTCTGTCGTGCACGACAGAAACTCAAAGCATGGTGTTTCTATGGGACAATTACGGTAGTCAGGCAAGTTCAAAATAAGGTTTGCGGTTTTCTTTTGTACTTGTTTGTCCAATAAACCTTTGAAACGTTCTTGGTAGGTGGTCTACAAGCGATCCAGTGCAATTTGAGAGAAATTCGTATCCTCAAAAAAATCTCCTCCTGTCACTTTAAGGATTGTAGTAAGATACTGTTAAGTGAAAGGTGAATTAGCCGGGATTAGCTCATATACAATAGCAATGGTCTGTATCTGATGTCTGCATGCTTTTCAAGGTTGATTAAATGTCAGCATCCTTGGGGGTCTGTGGCATGGCAGAGAAGCAGTGGCGTAACAGGCGGGGGGGGGGGGGGGGGGGGGGGGGGGGAGGGGGGGGGGGGGGGGGGGGCGGGGGCAACCTTGGCCGGGAAAAAAATTGCAAAAATCATGCTAAATCAGCCGTTTTTTAGCCCTCTGACCGGGAAAAATTGCCTTTTGACCCCCCTAAGAGGGAAAATTTCCGAAATGGGAATTTGCCCCCTCAGAGTGGGCAGGCCCGTTACGCCATGGCAGAGAAGTGAAGCTTACAGGAAAAATAACTCCTCCATTTTTAGGTCTTCTGATAGGAAAGACCTTATGGCAGCACGATTTGTGTGTGTGTGTCAGGCTGTCTGTCAGTCTGTGTGTCTCAAATATTTGGGGAAACACTTTTGGTTAAAATGTTGTCTAGCTTTTAGTGCAGTGATGGATCAAGTTCATACTTATACATGCTTATACATTGATGCAAGGGGTCATGTGTGGGGTAACAGATGAGGTCAAAGGTCATTCAGGGGTCAATTAGGGTCATATCTTGTGCATGTGGTGTACACTTTTGGTTTAAATCTTGTGTAGCTTTTTAGTGCAGTGATGGATGAAGTTCATATTTGGTATGCTTATACATTGAGACAAGGGGTCTTATGTGAAGTCAAAAATGAGGTCAAAGGTCATCTGGGTCATATCTTGGGCATGTGGTATACACTTTTGGTTAAAATGTTTAGCTTTTTAGTCCCGTTTTTAGTGCAGTGATGGATGAAGTTCATATTTGGTATGCTTATACATTCAGACAAGGGGTCTTACCTGGGTCACAGATGAGGTCAAGGGTCATTCAGGGGTCACTTAGGGTCATATCTTGTGCATGTGGTGTACACTTGGTTAAAATTTTGTCTAGTTTTTTAGTGCAGTGATGGGTCAAGTTCATATTTGTATGCTTATACATTGAGACAAGGTTTCTTATGTGGGGTCACAGATAAGGAGGTCAAAGGTCACTTAGGGTCATTACATCTTGTACAAGGTATGCACTTTTGGTTAAAACATTGTCTAGCTTTTAAGTGCAGTGATGGATCAACTTATACTTTGACCACATATTTGGACGACCTATTTGGGACCGCTGTCCCTATTTTTTACAAAATGTAAACACCCAAATTGTTTTCAAATTTGTGGAAGTGATTTCAGTAATAGTCCATTTCATTATGTCTGAATATTTTTTAATGCCATTATGTCCCTACAAGTGTTAACCTTCCCAGCATATGCTGTATCCATTTATAGTGAGAGAGTGTCTTGCCCAAGGTCATGCTGTGCTTGCTCCAACAGGTTTCAACCTACAATTTTTTTATCAAAGGGTTGCCAAATCCATATATTTCTTACAAAGATTCAGGTGTTGGGTGAGTGGAGTGAATTGAGTAGAGTGTATGATTTTGATATGCTTGTTTTCTTCCAGCTCTTGGCAGTTGTGCCCATGTGACGGAATTGTTTCGTACCCAGCAAGGACCTTTCACTCTACAAAATGCATTAAAAGAACCAGATTGGACATTAGATAACATTATTACGGCATTAAAAGATGCAAGAAAATGGACTGAAGGAAGTGATGACAGGTGACACCCAGAGGGTGTTTTGAGTCAATCCCACAATGCACTAGGTTTGGGAAATTTCACCTCAATGGGGTCATGTGATCCCTATTCTTAACACATAAAAACCCTGACTTTAATGCTCATTGTAGCCCACAAAGCAGTTGTACTTAAGATTTTTTAGCATGAACATGAAATGGCTTGTGGTTCTTAAACTTTTGGAACATTTTTTATCCCTAACTACTGACATGTGTTTAGTACAGTACAGTATAGGCATATTGCAATGCATTATGGGATTGGTTCAAAACACCCACTGGGTGACACCAAATGATGGAAAGAGTGTTTCTCTTAGCTAATAGCCTTTCACCAAGACATTGTGCTTTATTTTGAGTTTGCTACAGTCTCTGACAAGGATGTGCTATAGCACCCTCTCATTGGGATTTTCTGCATACACACAACACAAAAAGCCTGTCCCCTTCTAAACAACTGCTGCTAATTTCTTATAGGAACTTTGTCAAAGTCATGACAAGATGATAATATTTCCAATGATTGGTAGGTAACTGTTGTGTGAAAATTAGAGACATCCGTTACTTCATGGCTGACTAAGCACCTATGAAAGACAAAACTAGATAGTCATGCAAGAGACATGACAACAAGGCGGCCGAATTAGGAATGGTGACCCCTTAATGTGCCCTTTGACCCCTGTAACTTGACCAATATGTCACAAATGTCATTAAATGTATTTTATGTGTTAACGTTATGAGGAACGTTATCATTGAGTTTCAACTAAATCCAAGCATGTCAGGGATTTGACCTTTGCACCTCTATAACGTGACCCTTGGGTCACAAATAGGGTCAACTGTAATTGTTCTGTATTTACGATATCACGAGGATTATTCCTGTCAAATTCAGTTCAATCGGAGCTTGTTTGTAAATTTTGACCTTTGACCTTGAACTTGGGATCGAGGCTATCATAGACCTCTTCTACTATTAATGTTACATCACTGTAGTAATAACGGGCTTTATCTGTCTTCTATAGGCTGAGATAAATCCAATTTGGTCTTAATTTTTAGCATTTTTGGCAAAATTGACCTTTTGACCCCCTTAATGACCTTTGATCCCGGTATAAAAAACCTTGTGTACACAACAAAAAATGCTTATTGCAATTGTGCAAATAAAAAAAAATTCTATACTGGAGATAAAAATTCTTGAAATTATTGACCTTAAAACCGGAAATGACCTTAAAATGACCTTTGACCTCCAAAATAAAAATATTTTTAATTTTTTTAATTTTTTTATTTATTTGAATGCAAATCTGAAAGTTAAGTCACTGTACTATGTTTGGGTTTTGAGATAAAATTTTTTGAATATTTTTGGTTTTTGACTGGAAGTGACCCCTTAATGACCTTTGATCCCGGTATAAAAAACCTTGTGTACACAACAAAAATGCATTGTTCCAATGCAAATAAAAAAATTCTATACTGGAGATAAAAATTCTTGAAATTATTGACCTTTCTGAACGGAGTTTGAAATTACCTTAAAAATGTTACCTTTGACCTCAAAATAAAAATACCTTGCATACACCAGGTAACATGAATGCAAATCTGAAAGTTAAGTCACTGTACTATGTTTGGGTTTTGAGATAAAATTTTTTGAATATTTTTGGTTTTTGACTGGAAGTGACCCCTTAATGACCTTCGATCCTAAAACTGTGGACAACCCGAAGACCCTGCCTGGTAACAATACATTAGCTTGACAAGTCATAGCCCGGGGAGGACTTCCCAATATGGAGTGCCCAGTTAGAGTAACCTCGAACTAAGTGGAGTTCCCAGAAAATGATTAGGTTTTGTGATCAACGTCAGTATCGGAAGCGGTCCGCATGCTGATAGCATTTTGAAAAATATAGTCCTCAAACCCCAAGAGTACCAAGCTATTTTGCGTAAATGTCGGTAAGTCTGATCAAATTGTAGAAGTTGTGGTTAAGGAAAAAACCGGGAAAACATCCGTCTTTCAATTACTTTATTACAATTGGATTTGCCTTATCATTGACATCAGCAAACTTCACAAATAGAGTGATAATCACCCCCAGATCAGCCCGTCCCGCTGGGCGCTATCCCAATGATTTACACATTTTGCGAACTGCCGACTTTCAGCAGCATGGTTTGAACAAGGTTGGGCTTTTTTCCTTTCAAAAGTAGAACAGAAGTGCAGGTATATCATTATCCCTCCTCGCGGTCATTTCAACAAGTGAATAAAGCAGAACATTGATCATTAATTAATCGACATGCCAATATATATTAGGCCTATTAAAAGATCCATGAAATCAGTACCTCCATGATGAAATGTAGCACTCAAAGAGTTGAATGCACCCTACTTTAGCCTTGTAATCAATAATGTGGAGCCTGTCAGAAACTGTAACCATGGTAACTAACAAAGCATAATACCCACTTGACCTGAGGTTCACCCCTTGGACTATCCCACTGCTGATACTAGGGTGTATTTTAGAAAACATCTGGTGGCTAGAACTGATGGTGGTGGGAGGGGGAGGGGGATGTAAATTTTGATCGTTTTTATTTTATTTATGAGAGGGGAGGGGGAGCTGGAGAAACAAAGTTACATGTTTGATTTATTAACAATATATTTTAGTGGACAATGATTTTTTTCTAATTAAAAAAACAGCAGAAAGACAAGTGTAGTTTTCTTTGGTCTTGTTTGGCAATTTTAATTAAAGGAAAATAATATTGTCATTTTATAATAAAATTACACTTTAAAATGTTTTCAACTTTAATATGACAATTAAATTGACTGAATGCTTTACATTTATATTATACCCTTTTTGTAATCTACGTTTCCAACTGACATTTTTAACTGCCGCATTGAATCATGGCATTATTATATATTTCTATATTTGTGAAATTATGGCCTTAAAATTTACACAAAAAAGGTTCAAAAACAGGCTCAGATTGCACCAGAGAGATTCAAAATACCCTTGGCTTCCAAGGACCCCGGTCGTAAGGACTTCGCACTATGCGCTCGTTATGTGCGCTTCGCTCTCGTAAAAAGGTTGAAATAATGAAATATGAAATAGTTCCCTCATTATGGGCTGAAAAAAATGTGACGAGAAACTCATAATTGAGTTTCAAGGGCCTTACTAAGTTTAACCCCTATTTACGAACATGGACTATTCCACATGGCCAGTTCGTAACACGAAAACAAAACACTCAATTTCTTGAAACAACTTGCCTCACAATTCGTCCTAAATTCCAACTTTTTCCTTCACAAAAAAACAAAACAAGCCTTTCGGCCCTGGAGAAGACTTCAACACATAACATATCCAATTTATAGCTCTAACCACCACTCCCTCTATCCAAAACCTTTGACAGAAGTCCAATTTTTTCTCACAATGCAAAAGGCAGTACCTACCCCCAATACATGCACACTTACTGTCTTCTGTCAGCACATTTTTGGATTTTCAAAAGTAGACCAATTTTAATATACAGACATACGTCTGATAAAAATTCACTGGTTTAATTGAAACCAGTTCCACAACTCGGCTGACAATAAGTTTTTCTGCATTCTGATATTATTGGTTTTGGGTAATGCCTCGGTATTATGATGTATAAGGTCAACATAAAAACGGGTTTCACATTCTTTCTGTATAGTAGTAGTCTTTATGAAGAACAATGATTAAAACCTTAACATGTTAGAAACATTACATGTTTTTAAACAGTGAAGTGTCTCAACAGAAAAGCACTTCCACAAATTCTTCGAAGTTTAATTCTCTAACTGTTAAATAAGTATAAACCATGTACAGTAGTAATTTGTGAATAACAAGGTAAAACTCTTTAAGAAAAGCACAACAGTTCTAACACAAATACGGTAATAAACAACAAGATAAATGTGGATGGTGGTGCTTGTTTAGTGTATTGGGGGGGGGGGTTTCAACATACAGTATCATTTTGTGGTTTAATTGAAACCATCTTCATAAACTTGTCTCAAAATGAGTAGTAGAAAGTCACATACTGCATGGTTGCTTCCATAGATAGATAAATACAATGTTTGCTTGAACGATGTATATAAGTCATCTGCCCTGTCGGAATTTATTAATAGGGATTCCACGTCCATACACAATCACTCCAATGCTTCATTTGTCGTGCTTGTGGACTATATATCACTCTCCAATGGTTTATTGTCAAGCTTCTGGACTGTTGAGCACTCCCATGTTTCATTGCCATCTTTCTGGACTGTTAAATAGAAATGTACATAATAAATTTATGAAGTACATTAGAACTGTCCGAAACAAAAATTTGGAAATATATGGTAAACATTCTGATGATATTTTGGCTACAAAAATATATTCTAAACAGTAGTAGCCTTAGTTTAAATTTGTATTTAGAGTCAACATATTTAAGGCTTTTGATGTTGCAAGTAAATTTGCACATAGGATGATTTGAAAATGAGGCCCATTTTCACATAGGAGCTTTTGATTTCAAGGGTTAAATGCACATAGGAAGTTTTTTCCGCCTCAGTGATAATAATATAATAAACGTTACTCAATCTACAGTGCATACTATTACTTGGACTGAGTACAAATGCTTTTATGTGTTTAAAATGCCTTCGAGCGAAAAATAAGTATAACCTGACAATGAATTTAGGATGTGAACAGGGTTTATACATTTAGTGATTGGTAAACATTTAATAATGGAATTGGCAATTTCTTATATATCGAAATTCTAAGCATAAACCAGTTATTGAATCCTTGTCAATTTCACGGCAAAAATAGACAGTGACAATATTTTGTTTTTGATAAAATGATCGATACATCAATTTTTTTTTATATGGTTAAATATATCGCAAGCCATAAAT
The DNA here is from genome assembly GCA_023653785.1 of Ophioderma brevispina. NCBI lineage: Eukaryota > Metazoa > Echinodermata > Ophiuroidea > Amphilepidida > Ophiodermatidae > Ophioderma > Ophioderma brevispina. The sequence continues at coordinate 33,778 of JAMKCH010000977.1, read as the reverse complement.
GCCGTAACGTATTGCCGCAAACCGTTGCGAGAAAGTTGCAACACGTTGCGACATTTTAGCAACGCGTTGTGGTGTAGGCCAATAAAAATGATGAATTTCTGTGACGTATTTCAAGAAATAGACCTACAACACGTTGCAAGTTATCTGGCAACGCGTTGTGGAATATCACAATGCGTTGCGAGACTTCACAACGCGTTCCAAACCGTAACACCGTGTTGGAAGGTTCCACAACGCGTTGCGAAGGCCCACAAGCCTTAAGGGTCAAAACGTAGTGGTGCAAAGCGTTGTGAGAAAGTCACAACGCGTTGCGACAATTCCACAACATGTTGTAGAAATTTCACAACATGTTGCGGTGTCGGCCAACCAAAATAATGAATTTCTGTGACATATTAAAAAAAAATAAATATCAGAACGCGTTGGAAAACTTACAACTCGTTGTGACCTTCACAACGCATGCTACTTTCTCTGAACGCGTTGGGCAAAACGCTATGGCCTTTATGGTTTGCGATATAAGTAGTCTTGGGCTATTTAAATTAATTTATACTTTGATGAATTGCAAGATGCTTACATGAGATCCATATTTAAATTTATTCTTTTTTTTTTTTTTGCTTGATTTCAATCATTGATTTTTACGCATCTTTTTAAAGGAATTTACTGTGCATGTTGGAAAAGAAATATTAGTAGCTTACGCCTGTATTTGATGACTGTTGTTCCTTTAACCACCATGTCCACGGACACTCAGGGTTCACACGAGTTTTGGAAATAGTGCGTCTATTTGGACGCAAATTTGTTTCCCTGAGGTTGGAAAAAGTGCGTTGTCTTCCAATTATATGGTGTCAAGGTGTAACGATTTGAGAAACGGTTTAAAGGGATGCAAAAAATCCAAAAATAGAATCCCATTCCAAAACCTAACTGGGCATATGAGAAGCAATTCCCTGCGACCATTAAACTGCAAAGAAATGGAGTGGAGTATCTTGAATACCCTTCGGGGACGGTGAGAGAGGTTAGTGAACTAAAAAAAAAAAAGTAAATTACAGTCAAATTTAAACATATATTATTTCACAGATTGACATGTATTTAATGGTAACAGAATAATCATTAGTTTGAGTGAAAATGATTACAATAATTGGACCAGGTGCCAGAGCAGATCTTGATTTGTGTAGTTTAGTGCCTATTTTTTGCGTACACGAAGGACGCACAATTGTTTTTTAATCTATCAGACAAAGTGCGTTCACTTTGGAAAGTGTGTAATAGACGCAAAAACGCCACCAATAATGGAAACCCTGGTCCACGGTGTTTTTCAATCAAGGATAGTCAAAAGTCAGGGCGTGTAGTTTGATGTTGTATTGGAATGATGTATTCTCGATTATCCTCGTCAAGTAAAGATATTTCACCAGTTCTGCACATAAAGATACAATCATGAAAATGACTAATTATAATTGGAGAGTATGATAAAAAAATTTTGTTTATTTAAAATTTTCATTATAACGATATCAATTTTAAAGCATTAATTTTGAAACATGAATGTTAACAGCTGCAAAAGATAACATTTGTTTTTAGTAGAAAGAATGTTAAAACATGACATCCATGGTTATTTGTCACGTGCATAACGTGTGCGAACTGATTGGGTGAATTTTTGAAGTATGGTACGGTACTTGGGTTGACTAGTAGGAGCCCTGTCACTTTTCATATCAGATACTTTTTTAATTTTGGGGGGAACGTCGATTAGGAGTATATGTTGGTCTGTGGTTTCGTTACGTTACGTCACTCGTATCTGCACACATTATTTATGTTGTTACTGACCTTTAAATGTTTATTGATGTCTTTTTGAATTCCTAATGTTAATAGTATATACTTTCAAATAACTAAAGGGTCATTCCATGCGCCAATTCAACAAATCGAGTACACCATCACCCTCATGGATTTCTTTCTTTTTTGGTGTATTGAAAGAAGTCCATGAGAAACTGAAATTCTGACAATGAGGCTCTGTACCTACCTCTTCGTACCTCTTTCGTTTTCACGCTACAAACAAACATCAATGTTAAATTTGAGGGGGGTCACCTCAATAACATGTCCGGTGTGAAATTCAATATTCAGATGGCCATAATTAAAGAACTACAACCCCTCAGATACTTCAAACTTGTCTTCTGGATCACATATATTTGCCAATCTGCAGCAAAAGGTTAACAGAAAAACGCACCTTGCCCCAATTTAAATAACAGGGGGGGTCAAAAATGGCTCCAAACCACTCGGACCCTACTTTGGGGGCCCATAAAAATCAAAAAGTAAAAGTGATATAACTTCCAAATTTGGACTGGAGATAAGCTAATCTTAAACCTAACTCCCCTTGTGTACAATCTTAAACTTTAATCAGTTTCGTTGGAAGAGATATAGCTTCGCAAAAAGTAAAAATTCCAATTTGACCCTTGACTTGGCCATCCTAAAAACCAATGTCGGACATTCTGCACAAATCCTTCTGAAATATGTTTGAGGGGGGTCCTTGCTTAATATTTTGGCAAAGTTTCATTGTGGTGTCAAGTGTCTCTATAAGTAACGGGTCTTTCAAAAAGCCCTACTTCATGTCATTCAGTTTTTGAAGAATTTCCCATTGCAACACCAACAGAAACCTGACTTTGCAAAACTGGGTATTTAACTTGCACACTCACTTTTTACTAGATAATATTCAATTAGAATATTAAAGTATTAATAAATTCCTTACCACACAAGACACCAAGCTGAAATTTCGTCCATAACTAGATCAGGTGCTAATATTGGTGATGATATTGATTTCAATTTTCATTGTTAGAGTTCTAACAAGGTCAAACTGGGATGCACAAAAGTCGTAAACTGCACGTGATACCAGGTTTCAAGTTCAGAATTCTTGTACTTTCAATGGGAACTTTGTCTGATATAGTTTGAAAGTTTAGATCTTTGAAGCCCTGGTTTACTACAATGGTGCATAGACACCAATGTTGAAGAACGTTGCACCCCACTTCAGCAGGGGACCCTCTTAACCATATTTTCAAGGGCAAATTTGGTGCAAAGTCTGCACATTGATTTTAGGGGGGGTCAAGTCAAGGTTAATTTGGACCTTTTTTTGCGACAGCTATATCTCTTCCAATAAAGCTGATAAAGTATAGGTTGTACACAAGGGTAGTATTCAAGATATCTTGTCACCACCCAAATTTGGAAGTTATCTCCCTTTTACACTGTTTTGACTATGGGTCCCCTAAAGTATGGTCCGAGTGGGTTTTGGGCCATTTTGACCCCCTGTTATTTTAAATTTGGGGCAGGTGCATTTTTTCTCTGTTCACATATTTTGCAATCTGCAGCACAGGTTATCCAGAATTCCAAGTTTGAAGGATTAGGGGTGGTATTTCTTACTTCTTGCCCTCTGACTTTGACTTTCATTCACACCGGTACACTGTTTTTGAGGTGACCCCCCTCAAATTTAAAATTGCTGTAGCGTGAAAACGAAAAGAGGTACAGAGCTCAAATTTCAGGATTTTAGTTTCTCATGAATATCTTTCAATGCACCAAAAAGGAAAGAAATCCATGAGGTGATGGTGTACTCGATTTGTTGAATTGGCATGGAATGACCCTAAAATAAAATAATAGATGTCTTTCCTTTTTTTGCTTTCGTTGTAGGATTTTCATGTAAGGTATCATAAAATGTTATAGACCATGACCTTTTGAGTTTTTGTTTTTCAGAAATTTTAAAGAATTCTAGAACTCGAACCACGAACTTTGAGTTCATGAGTTCATGAATCCAGTAGATTAATATATAAAATCTGATTAAAGGTGTGTGTTCCGATCGTCTTTGGACCCTCCTCGATTTATTTCCGAAGTAGCGACTGGAAGTATATCATGGGCTTAATGGTTAACAATCAATATTAGCACAATTGAATAGGGCTTGTAAAGTGCATTATTTCTACCATTAAAATTGTGTGTTTCTCATGGTACTTGATGTGGCGTATGTGCAAGTGCCAGGCTCTTATAGTAAGTAGAGAATGCAATAGACATAAATCGGAACAAGCACCTTTAATATGACAACATTAGTACTTGGACAAGAGGTGGTGCATTTTCAAAATTGTATAACTTTTATTTTGCATTTACTTACTCTTGATCTTAGTCAATTCCTGCGACGATTATTTGAACATTTTCTTGTTCATCTTTGGTAAGAACCTAGGAGTGTAAGGAAATATATATAAATATGATGTGTTTATGTAAGGTAACAATGTAACGCACAATAACTTTTGCAAAGGAACCCTGGTTGGTTGACATGATTTTTGCAAGTTAAATTTCAATATGATAATTGCAAATCTTGAACAGTGCTAACACAGCATGATAGCGTCTTATTATAATGCTGTTTCCTTCCATATAGGTCATAAAATGTATCATACATGGGAAATAAATCTGATTAAGCAATAATAATACACTTTATGATAAAGTTTGAAAAGTAATGGTCTCTCAGGAAAGTGGATAGCAATACTGCATGCTGATTCTTGCTTTGACATGCGAATTGATTTTGCAAGAGTCTTGCCTAAATTGTATGCACATTATGATAACGCCAGGTTTGTTGTCTATTGGAGTGGGCATAGCAAAATTTATTTTTTTATAGTTTACATTTTTGGTCAGGCAAACATTAATACTTGTGTGTTACCTCAACTGATGTATGTGGTAAGGACTCTGTTTTTGTGTATTTGTTGGTTCTTCTTGCTTTTATATTCCGTCACTTGCAGGTTTTTAAGGAAGACCATTTTGCCTTCAATTGTTGTCGGTAGCGTTTTATAATTCCATATTTTTATTTCTTCCGTAGAAGTTTCGTCCTGGATGATTATAATTTGCCTTTGCCAGTAGAGCTGGAATAGCTGGCTTTACCTGAAAAAAAACCAAACAAACAAATAAACAAAATGTTAATGCAGAAGTCATTTAAAAAAAAATTCATATTAACAATGGAGAAAAAATCGCAAAATTTTGATTAGGGGCAAAACATTTCTTTTTAAAACGCCTAAAATGCCCATTTTAATTGTTCCTCCGACATGATACACTTAAAATTTGACATGACTGTTGTTGGGGGTTAACAATAGATCTAATGAAAGCCTGTTTTGTAGTAAAATATGTTACTTTGTATTGGATTGTATTTTTTCTTACAATATTTCAATAACCTTGAATTCCCTTATTACTTTATACAAGGAAATGGATTCTGTCAATATCCAGACCATGTAGCATATCGTATGTAATTAATGAAATATTCTTAAAACATATGTGAAAACAACAAGCAATTCATTGGTTGACACCCGGGTTAATCGTTTAATTGAACCCAGGTAGTACGCGCTGCGTATTGAAGTTATTTTTAGGTGAAGCGTCGCGTCAGACCGCGTTTTGCTACTTTTTCGCGCGCCTGCTACGTTGCGTCTTGGTGCGTATGATCGTTGCGTTCAACGGGTTGTTCGAATCTTGTCACCGGGTGGTGGCAGTCCTTTCTGTTGTATTTAAGCCGTAAAAGCATCGCGAAATGGGGTTAAGATGACCTTAAATGATAAAAGATGTTTAAGAATGAGATTAAAGGTTGATTTTGCGGAAACCGGTACTCTCTGTACGACGAACTGAACGCGACACCATTATTTTTGCGGGAAGGAACTCGGCCTCCGGCCTCGTTCTTCCACTTAAAATAATGGTACGCTTGGGTTCAATTCGTCGTAAAGAGAATACCGCTTCCCCAAATCATACCTTTATTTCTAAATTATTTTATTATATTTGTTATAATAGTAATATTGAATCCACATACATGAATAGCCACCAAAGGTTAAAGGACAAATATTGAAATTATTTTATTACATTTCACGTTACCAGTCCTGTATAGGGGTGGTCATAAATGGACCCAAGCAAACTTTTCTTTACAAACGGGTCAGCAGATATTTTCATTAAAAAGTTGCGCAAAGAAAGGTTGAATGATTAAAAAGCCCAGTAATATAATTTGGATTTTAAGCTTTTCGGTTGAAAATGGACTTCCCTTCATAATATTAGTGTTAAGGTGCAACGAGAGATTTTGAGGCACCCAAATTATTGTGTAAATATAATTGCATATAGATTAGACACTCTATAGATTTTTACCTTGTATTTTGATTACGAAATGTCTAAAGAAAGAAAAAAAGGCTATTTTGATTTGCTTAGATTTCAATATAAAAACATAGGCTGAATTAGTATTTGCTCTATACGAAAATTAGAAATTTCACAATTTGCTGTAACAAAGAAACAATTTCTCAACTTAATCCTTTCAGATGGGATATTTTTGTGGAGTTACATCAGGGCAAAAATCAGAATTTCACATTTTTTAGGGATACCTGTATTTGAAATATCTCGTTGCACCTTTCAAGTCAAAAATGAAAATGACTTTGTGGGCTATTATTCATGCCAAAAGGGGAATTGTTTACATACTGTAAAAATTAAATGATTAAAACTATAAGTATTATTAAACATACCTTTTTTACTTCTCCTTTTATGCTGACTCTTGTTTTTTTTTTTGGCTAGACTTTGCCTTCCTTATGGTCATGTGTGGTGAGTTGGTGTATTCATCATGTACCTCTTTAGGCACGTCAAGCACTTTTGCATCCCAGACCTACAAATGAAAACAACTATTTACAAACATTTTGAAATCTAGCTCGTTAATGATAGCAGTGAGTCCTGTGCCTAGCACCTATTTTAGACAACTCTAATGCAGGGTTTGGTGATTTTTTATATTTTTTAAAATAAAGAAAAGCACTTTTTTTTTATTAAAATCAGATTTTTTTATTTATATTGTTTTTTAAAAACTGTGATATGAAATTCCCTTCCAAGCTTGCTTTTGTTATTTAATGCTGCAGTTATCTTAACTAAATACCACCCATAAGATTAAAAATGCATTTCCACAATTTTCGATTGTCTCACATTATTGCTGCTAATCCCTTTTAAGTACAATCTGGGATCCCAATTCTAATTACAAAATCGCTTATATATGATAAATTCGCATTTTTGAGCATTCTCGTTTGCAGGTGTAGTTTCTTAGACAATTACCAATATATTTGTGTGTCACCCGTAAAATTTACAGTTTGTTGTAAAAATCTACAATCAAAACCTGGTCAAAACCTGTAAAATTTGCATTACTGTATTTTGTTGACAGAATGGATGACTGTATAATGCTGTGAAATTTACATTTTTTACTGTAAACTATATTCACAATCCATAATAGTATATTGATATTAACATTATTTAAAACGAATATGAGCGATAGTTTTAAATTTAGTCATAATAGGCCTAAAAAATTTAACATAAAAATACACTTTGCTGTATTTCCAAATACCCGCAAAATACGGTATTTTATAGCCTTTTTATACTATGTGAAGGTAAATTTCAGGGTAATTTTACATTGTAGGACTACCGTCTGAGGACTGAGTTTCTTTTCGAATAATAAGGCCCTCATGATAAACAAATTTATTGAAGTTAGGTGAACTTCGCTGAATGTAGGCCTACTAATATTATATCAAATTACATAAAAGCTTTAAACAGCCCGTGACACTTCCCCAAATCAAGACAAAATGAATTTGTCAACAGCCGTTTTAAAATGTATAAATAAAAAACAAAATTATTGCATTACGAAAATATCGCTTTTTACGGAGAAGTAGATAGCTGGTTTAAAGCCATATATTCAGCCAATTATTTTCAAATTTATATGTCCGATTTTGCTCTTAAAGGCACTATCAGTGATTTGCTAAATCAGAAAATCGAAAAATCATCAAAAATCAGATTTTTGCATGTTTGTAACAAGTACAGGTATCCTAACATACCCTGCAAATTATAGGACCAGAAGCAACCTAATAAGGACAAAATCAGAAGTTTTAGTCATTACTGTCCCTTCGGACACTTACTACAACACGTAACTGAATAGAGATTCCTATCTTTGAACAGTGCCGTTTTCTTCCTTTTCTGCAATTTCGTCAGTTGGAAAAGGTAACTTATGAGAATTCTACAGACTTATGCTTCACTTTTAAGCTATTCCTGCCAAATTAATAGATTTTGACTCTTTCGGATAAATCACTGATAGTGTCTTTAAGGTAGAAAGATCCTAATCAAACGAAAGTCTTAATTTAAACATTTTTCATGTCTTTTCATATAATATTAAGGTATATGTGGAATTATGTGCAATCCAACACTTTCTGAATATTTTATGCAAATGAGAGATCCAATTATGGCCGCCAATGGTTGCAATTTTGAAGAAATTTTGATGCGTTCTCTTGACCAAAGTGTACAACCCACCGATCTCTATACAATGGATTGGCTACACAACAGTAATTGTATATTAGATGAATGGAGCAACGATCAGGCATCTTGGTCTACCGAACACAATACCAATCCAGAGACACCTGTTTAACAGAAGTTGTATCCCGGGTGCACGTTTTAGAGACATGCTATCCCATACGCGCAAATACAATGAGCTCATGATTGGCTTGATTCTGTAGTCTGTTATGTCGCTTATCCACATTTCAATGGGAACAATTTTGTATAAATGACCGGCTCTTAACCACCTGCTTGGGCTCTTTTTGGATGACCAATATGGCCATCAGTGCTTCAATTACGAAGCCCAGGTTTCCAATCCATTGTATAGAGATCAGTGGTACAACCTATCAACATAATACTTGGTATTTATGATAATTACACAATTTGCCTTGTACTGACGATTTTATTTTTTCTAATCTATGAAAAGGTTTTGACTAATATTCAAAAATACGAAAATTACATGAATTTCACAGCTCATTAATATGTTTAATGCTAATAACTCCAAATCGGGGTAGACTTTTAAAAAATGAAAAACATCAGTACAAGCAGTATCATCTAATGAACAACTCTGGCAAATGGCATTTTTATTTGAAGAAACAAAACTGGAGATATTGTGCATCAAAAATGACACTTTGGTCCAAAAATAGAAACTGAGAAATAGGCAAAAATAGGTTTTCGGATAATTACTGGTCAATTAACATCACCAGTGTTCTTGCAGCCATTACATTACTTTCCTTAACCCCTATGTAAAAGAGGTTGTATTTGCCTGATTCCCTGGTCTGTATAGAACAGAGTGTTTCCATTTTTTTATTTCTGTAAGTTTTTGCAAAATATCCGTACTAAGGTCTAAACGCGTTGCTAAGGAAACGAACATTAAAATAATGGTACTTATCAAACTGGACAAAAAAGAAAATTGATTTAAGGAAAAAAACATTTTTGATTAGGATCTTTCTACCTTAACTGGGAGTGTATAGCATCCAGTAATAATATTGCTGTTCTGCGTGAGAACAGACTTTGTATTTCGCAAAAATTAGAACACGGCGCGTCGGCTCCGTAAATGTAAATACACGTAAAGAAAGACGCTCAAACGTGTGGGTAATTAAAAATATAACATGAAGAATTTTTTTACACGTATTGACCCTAAATTTTAAGGCATTTGGCTATACACCATTTAATTATAAAATGCGGTTAATCCTTTACAGTGTGCTGTTGGGGGATGCGTGTTAATGGGCTTATTCTGTATTAAGATATTTTGGAAAAAACATCCTCCAAAAGCTCTGTGGCAAAGGGGGCTATAGATACACATAAAGCTCATAATCTTTTAGAATTATCAGGTTAATTATTAAAGTGCGGTGGAAACCCGATCGACAACACGCACCCACACACCACATACTTTATCAAAATTGAAAATTCTCATGACCACAGTGAAATTTTAATGCCTGATTAATTCTTTATTATGTATGTTGGATACCAAAATCTTTTATATGATATTTTGGCAATAGTGCTTCCATCGCGAGGGACGAAAAAAAAAAAAATCAGGACCAGATCAGGTCGCCCACCTTTAATGTCCGTAATGTATTTTCTTTGTTTTGGCAAACATTCATAAACGTTATTATAGAGGAAATATGATTGGACAAAAAATCACGCATTGATATTGTCCATGCACGGGTGGTTTGCCTATGTTAATCGAGCGTACGCGGGAGTCGAGGATTTAGAACGTATACGAGCCAACATTGGATTGATCATTTTATGGGCGGGTATGAATCTTTCGTTAGACAACATTAAATGCGTTGGATTAAGGCCGTCGACTAGACATTTTGTCGGGGTTGTAAACCGAAGAAAGAAGAACAGAAAAGAAATGTTTACTAAGAGTTATTGCAGCAGGTAGTGAGTGAATAAAAATATGCAACGACAGCATGCACAATCTTCCTAAGAAGAGGCGGCTAAGAGATAAGCTACCAAATATATTAATCACTATGAGTTACAATATGCTCATCCACCAGGACACAGTTCGGTGGGTTGTACTTGAATACCATTGAATTATTGAAATGACCTTGTGTGATCTGGAGTGGTATCAAATAAAATCATACCCAAAAAACCAGGAGGTGTATTTTCTAAATACTTTGGTATATGAAAAGCTACTGAACGTGCCGAGGGAATTGAGATTTTAACTAGCTCATAGTGAATACCGTGGTCCTGTCAGTTTGTCGTCTGACCGTGATCTTTTTTCTAGGAGACCGTGGGTCGCACTGTTCCTGACACTTGGTGGGTGGGTGCCCTTGAATGTTCGAAGACCGAGGTCGTATTGGTTAGTGGATCAAAAGGTATCAGGGGCAGTCAGGTCAAAGGAGGTTCCAATGGGAAAAGGGTGTATTGTACATGAAACTTGGGTGTGGTCGATTGTTGATGACGGGTCATTCAAGCCAGGTGAGTGAGAAACCCAGGTAATCGCGAAACCCGGGGACCGCCTAGTTCTTGTTGATTGTTTGAACCAAACTGCACACAAAAGTGCCTTGAAAAGGGCACACACCGGGAAACTTGAACCGGGTGGGGCCCCTGGTGGGTTGCAGGGGCAGAGCCCACTGCCAAGGGTCCAGAGCCCCTGGAAGATCTTGGATTTAGCTAGGCAGGACCTTCAAGATGGTCACTTTTTGAGGGGTAAATAGTAATCAATTAAAGACTGGTTTTAAATTTGCTCACTGAGACGGGCCGTTTATAAATGTACTGTCGAGTGAGAACATTTAAAATAGAGAACGCAATGTCTTTAAAAAGGTGGGGTGTGGTGCAGAAGCAGAGCCCCTGCCAGGTCCAGTTGGCGGCAAAGCCCCCCGGAAGCTCTTGGATTTTGAGGCATGCAGAACCTTCAAGATGTCACTTTTTGAGGGGTAAATATAGTAATCAATTCAAAAAATGGTTTCTACCTTGCTCCCTGAGACGGGCAGTTTTAACCTGTACTGTCGAGGAGAACAACACATAGCGAACGCCAATGTTTTACCGGTGGGGTGCTGGTGCAGGAGCAGACCCCTGCCAGTCCCTTGGCGGAGCCCCCTGAAGCTCTTGGTTTGAGTTATTAAGAAGGGTATTTTTAAAGTAAGTATAGTCATTAATTCAATGAAAGAATGGGCACTTAACCCATTCGACAGCCAGTAGACCGATAAGTTTAAGGTGCTGGGGGCTAGGGGAAACTGAAACCGATCTCTAACAATTTTTTTTCTTGAATCACTTCAGCTTCCCACTGAAAATTCTTGTAACACTGTAGACCAAACTAGGGGGAATGACACATGGCTCCCCTCCCGTTTGCCACTGCCACGCTTGTGGTTCTTAAATTATTTTACCATTTTGATCACAAGTAATGTGGCATTAACCAAGTTGATACAAGTTAACATTAACAATTCTTGATTACCGTGGACTAAAATTGAAACTAGTTGGCGTGAGGGGAAGCAATTTAAATATTTGTAAGTGGAGTTCAATTTCATGCTTCTGATGCCGTTCTCGTTTTGTTTCTTTGTCCCTCGATCCATCCTTTCTTCTTTTTCTTTTTCTTCTCCTCTTCTTGAGGATCACGGGGTGTTCCACCCCCACACACCCCATGGCGACAGGCTGATTGGATTCACGACGTTCAGATTTTTCTTTTAACAGGCGGTTCTCGAACACAAGTCGCGCATAGCTGTAAGACAAGAGCAGCCAGACGATTCCCAATTGTATGAATACAGGGTGTTCCCAAAAAGTTGTGCAAGCAGATACAGTGGAGCAAAATCCAATCAGGTCGAGGAACTCTTCAACCCGCTTCCTTACACCAAGTTACATCAGTATATGCCTTATGGAACTCTAGATAACTTGTACACAAGCTTTTTTTCCCCCTTTAATTATGCAAATTAGACAAAATTAGCATTATTTTACGCCCAAAATGCCACTTTGACCCAATTAGTATTCACCCAAAAGATGCATGGCAGAGTATCCTTTCATGCAGCGAAGGAATTTGCCTATCCGATGTCACGGTTCAGAGAGACAGTAACATTACGAATATGGTGATTAGCCTCATTTGAATACCGTTAAGCCGGCTATATCACACACTTTCAAATTGCAAAAAAGATGCGCACCATGATAGGCTTTCATGCAGTGAAGGAATTTCTGTATCCAATGTTATCGTTTCAAAATTATAGCAAAGACGATCATTTTTGAATTTAATGCTCATTGGCATATAATTTGCCCGAAATCGCCCCAAAAATCTCATCAGTTCGATAACTCTCCAACCCGCTCCCTTCCAACAAGTTACATCATCATCGCCTTACGGAACTCCAGAACAAACTTGTACACAAGCCTTACAGGAACATTTTCGTAAATTATGCAAATTAGACAATTAGCATATTTTATGCCCAAAACCTAATCAGGTTCGAGAACTCATGGACCCGCTTCTTTCCACCAAGTTACATCATCGTAGCCCTTACGAACTCCAGGTTAAATCGTACACAAGCTGTGAACACGGACAGCAGGCAGAAAAACAGAATGACAGACCGACGGACGGACAGACAGACAGAAAGTGATTACCAAGTCTCTGCCGAACAAAGTTCAGGCGAGACAAAAATGTTATGCTGTAAAAAACTTTTTAGAATTAGGTTAATGTTGTACACTTAGCTTCTCGTGCATTGGCAAAATAATGCCACTGTGTCAGTTGGACCAGACTCATAAAGGCACTTGCCCCTGCGGGGCTTGTACCATTATTTGTCTTCAAACTGAGTGCGCGTGCATTGATTTTGGCCAATGTACTCGAAGCCAAAAATATACACCCATTAACCTCTAACCAAAATAGACCGTCAGCCCAGAAGGTTTTGGTTAGACGAACAAGATACCAATAGCTGAATACGGGAAAATTCAAAGAAAAATATAACTTTTGAAAATATGAAAGTCTGCCGGAGACCCGTTGTTGCGTGTAGCCCCAGGAGAGGGGTAAAGTTACTATGGGGGTCAAATATTTGAACTGCTCTAAATCTAATGAAATATAGCTCAAATTATTCCTTAGGTTACCAGGAGTAAAAAAGTCAATTGGGTCACGTGTGTGGTGCTTCCTTTCCAAGATATTTGGGAAAATAGGCTAAAGGTCATTTGTTTATTCAAGAAAGGTCAACAATTGTAATACCAAGATTTCTTAGTAAAAATATTAAAAAACATTTAATGATACTGATTCAAAATATGCTTTTTATTTTGCATAGGGTTGGTTCCATTTCATAGGGAGGGGTATAATGTCCCCATCCCCATAGAGTCCTGCAGGGAATTTTGTACCCCTTCCATTATAACAACAAGGAGATGCCGAAAGTGCAAAAGCATTTCATATTTGGATTCCGTATAATTAAACATTTAAAAAAAATATTTTTACAAACAAATCTGGGTATTGCAACGGGTGACCTTTCTTGAATAAACAAAGACCTTTAGCCTATTTTCCCAAATATCTTGGAAAGGAAGCACCACACGCGTGTGACCCAATTGACTTTTTTACTCCTGCTTACCTAAGGAATAATTTGAGCTAAATTATATTAGATTTAGAGCAGTTCAAACATTTGACCCCCATAGTAACTTTACCCCTCTCCTGGGGCTACACGCAACAACGGGTCCCCGGCAGACTTTCATATTTGCAAAAGTTATATTTTTCTCTGAATTTTCCCGTGTTCAGATATTGGTATCTCATTCGTCTAACCAAAACCTTCTGGGCTGATGCTCTAAAATTGCCATCTCTCTGAAACCATATGTCCAATATTAGAGTTAACAGCAAAATTAAGCCTAGAAAATGGCACACACTGAAATTGGCAACTGATTTTTATTTTGATTGATCACATCGCCCATGATGTATCCCCAATAGACTTGGTTTCCAAATTCAGCAGTGTTGGAGTGAATCCCTACTCGTTATTCCATCAGTTTTGAGTCAGAGTCCTTCGGACCTGAGTTTTGAGTCCACAAGGTCCAAAATGGGTTGAAGTGGGATGGGTGAGGTTCTCCATCCGGTCACACACCTTGAAATTCTTTTACTCGGACTCCGACCTGCTGGACTCGGACTTGCACTCATACTCAGGCCTCATGGACTTGGGACTCGGACTTAGGTCCGATGAACTCAGACTCTGACTCGACACTGATAGAATTGGATTCAGCTCTGGACCGCGCGTCCCGACTCACTCCAACACCGGAATTCAGCACTGTATTGATATGGTATGTGAAATATCACACATGAAGTGTCATACTGGGTCCATACCTGCCAACATTGAGAACCCAGATCTCAGAATACATGCGTTGTGACACCTCGTCACAAAAGCCCTTATGGGTGTTTATTTGTGGCCCCTAGTAGAGTACACAGGGCAAAGTCTCCTGAAGTTTACTGGGTTTTACTATTTTGAAGCCCCAGTAAGAGTTTAAGAAACCCAGGAAATATTTTAGGACTTTTCGAGCAATTATTTCAAGATCTCCCGACATTTTTTACCTTGTTTGAAATTTCAGAAATCAGAATATTCTGATTTTTTTGCAACATAGAGAGTTTAAAATAGGGATGATTCCTATAAAAGAGTGAAGGCAGGCACGTATGCTGGGTTCAACCTTCAGTTTCACCCAGTATGACACTTTGCGCATGGTATTTCCCTTGCCATATCGAGATATCTATTGCCCATATACCATAACATTGAAAACTGCCAACTGTTTAAAGGTGCAACAAGAGATTTTGAGGCGCCCAAATATTTCGTCATAATAGCAATTCCATATACGTTAGACACTCAAATAGATTTCTTACCTTGTATTTGGCTACAGAAATGTCTTAAAAGAGAGAAAAAAAGGTGATTTTGAGATGCTTATATTTCAATATAAAACAGGCTGAATTTCGTATTTGCTCCTATACGAAATTAGAAATTTCACAATTTTGTACCAAAGAAACATTTCTCAGCTTAATTCTTCAGATGGGGATATTTTTGATGGAAAGTTTTACATCAAGGCAAAAATCAGTAACATTTCAATTTTTTAGGGACACCTGATATGTGAAATCTCTCATTGCACCTTTAATATGGTAATGTTTATTTTCAAAAACTTGCTATGCTTTAGCATGACAAAAACACAGACCATCAAAAGTAATTGAAACCAAATTGCCCAACCCTGGCGTCTCTTTCTGTGAAAAGGTCAGTTTAAGTAACATGTATGCATCCATGACCTACAATCCTCGCAAAAAAACTTGAACACCCCGCGCTGTCTTAATGCAATCAAGCGTGATACTTTGCTGTGAGTGAACAAAATCATTCTCCAAACTGCAAGGGAAAGCAAGAGCTGGCGCACTTGTTTTCACCTTCCCTCCCTCCCCATCATACATGTTAGTAGACCCCTTCACACACGACTCACACGTTGGCCCTCTGAACAACATCTGTACAGGGGAGGGGGCATTATTTTACACCTGAATGCGCTTAATAGTTCCAAGACATTTTTGCGAGGATTGTAGTATCAAACCGTACTACATTCCATTTATCTTCCTTGAGTCAAGTGACGTCACACGTTCGAGTTTTGTTTTGCGTGTATATTTGTTGAAGCACTTTATCGGGGCGGAACCCAGGATTTTGAAAAACGTCAAAAATTACCGGGGGGCCTGAAGGCTGAAACTTGTCCAAAATGGGCTATTTTTGCAAGATTTCTGCAGAGTACGGAGGCGCGTGCCCCCCAGTCCCTGGATCCGCGCCTGTTTTAAGTAGTGGGCGGGCAGGCTCAAGTGCTTCAAATCCATGGCTCTCGATTTAATAACTGCTACTAATGCATTACATACAAAAACTTGACGTCACTGTACATCGAAAAAGCAAGCACTAAAAAAAAATGATATGGCAGTGAACACAAACTGTATGCGTTCACTGCATAGTACCCTGATTTTCCCAAGGTTGGTTGGTACTTTTGACATGTTGAGCAAATACACTTTAAAGGTGCAACGAGAGATTTCCCAAAAAAAAAAAAAAAAAACAATCAGGTGTCCCGAAAAATATTGAAATTCTGATTTTTGCATTGATGTCAGCTCCATCAAAAATACCACCCCCTGAAAGGAACTAAAGCTGAAAATATTTCTTGGTACAAAAATGTGAATTTATATTTTTGTATAGGGAGCAAATACTAAATTCGCCTATGGTTTTATATTGAAATCTGAGAACTAAAAACACTTTTTTTTTAATTCTTTTGATTTCTGTAGCCAAATACAAGGTAAAATTGTATTGGGGGTCTAATCCTATATGAAATGACTACAAATGACACAATACTGGACGACTCACATCTCTCGTTGACCTTTAAAGTATATAAAGCAGTATTCAGCTACCATCCCACATATTTACATTGATTCATCACATCAATATTTTCCCACACACAATCTTGTTATTTAAGGTATCTACCTTTTTACTGAACATCTTGTACCACACACCTAACTACTACAATACACAGAACATTTCTGTACAAAATACCAACTGTTAGTATAAAAAACACAGTTTAAGAATACTGGTATATTTTCATACGATGGTCTTCATGTAAAGTTTAAGTTTTATTCCCTCTTATTTCACGAAACTGCAAGTTTTTTACCTATAAAATACTCAAATGAAGACATCCGACATGAAAGCACTTTGGTGGCAAAAAGACTCCTGATTCTCCGGGTATAACTATCAACTTTGCTGTAGAAGTTCCACGTACTATTGATTTGTTGCCCCAGCGATCATTTCAAACAAATCACAAGGCTTTATGGGCATGGAGAATTCAAACTTCATTGTGTATCGTGTGTCTTGTGCCCTGTAATTTGTTAACCGATTGGTGTGGCAAAGATCCCAATTACGGGCAGTTTACATGCGAATTGGTAAAAAATCGAAAAAGTTTGTCCATCCAATGTCTCAGATGTTA
Source organism: Ophioderma brevispina (assembly GCA_023653785.1). Classification (NCBI taxonomy): domain Eukaryota; kingdom Metazoa; phylum Echinodermata; class Ophiuroidea; order Amphilepidida; family Ophiodermatidae; genus Ophioderma; species Ophioderma brevispina. The sequence continues at coordinate 16,579 of JAMKCH010000977.1, read as the reverse complement.
ACTCATGGGATTTTACTACACGCAAGAATCATGTTTTAAAGGTCCATGGCCCGATCACTAATAGCCCTCGTCCCAGAACCCCAGATTTTACCGGAAGTGGCCAACATTTGGTATCAGAAGAAAGCTGCTATTTTTCTCCATTTCCCTAGTGAAATCTTAGAGCCAAAATTGTGCTTGGAAGTTATGATCGTAAGTGCCCCATTTTGGTCGACCATATTAATTTTACACAGCACTCTATGGGGCCTTCAAAATCACTTTAGCTCTCGCACATCCAAACGGCTTGAAATACCGGCGCGAAACTTTGCAGATGGGGTTATGGAGTGAAGGTCAATCTATCAAGATGAAAACTTCATCTCCTTAAATGCGAAACAGCCATCCCCCCTTGTTAACTTCCATTCTTTATCATTAAGATAAGTACATAATTTTCCAGTCCAGTTGCCAATTGATTATGTGAAACACAAGGAAGTTTGCTTGGATACACAGACACTGGAAATAGGCAAAAATAGGTTTTTGGTAATTACTGGTCAATTAACATCACCAGTGTTCTGCAGCCATTAAGTACTTTACTTAACCCCTATGTAAAAGAGATTGCATTTGCCTGATTCCCGGTGTATCGAACAGAGTGTTTCCCTGTTTTTTTTCTGTAGTTTTTGCACAAAATATCAGTAACTAAGGTGAAACGCGTTTGTAGGAACGAAACATTAAAATATGGTTTAATTAGCAAAACTGACAAAAAGAAAGAAAATGATTTAAGTTGAAAAAAAAAAAACATTTTGATTAGGATCTTTCTACCTAAATGGAGTGTGTTATAGCATTCCATCCAGTAATATATTGCTGTTCTGCGTGAGAACAGACTTTGTATTTCGCAAAAATTGAACACGGCGTGGCGGCCGCTAAATGTACATACACGTTAAGAAAGAGCTCAAACTGTGGGTAATTAAAAATATAAATGAGAATTTTTTTAAATGATTGACCCTAAATTTTAAGGGCATTTGGATGATACACCATTACTTTCAAAATGGCGCGGACTCTTAAGTGTTGCTGTTGTGCGGATGCGATTGTTAATGGCTTATTCTGTATTAAGATATTTTGGAGAAACAATCCTCCAAAAGCTTGTGGCAAGTGGGTATAGATACACATATAGCGCATAATCGTTTGAATTTGTTCATTTATTAAGGTGGGTGGACCCGATCGACAACATCGCCCCCACACCCCCACCACACAATATTTATTCAAATGTGAAATTTTTCTCATGACCCCACTAAAATTTAAGGCTGATTTAATTCTTTTATTAGATGTAGGATACCAAATCTTTTATCTGATATTTTTGGCAATATGCTTCCATGCGAGGGAGAGAAAAAAAAAAATCAGCCAGTTTTTGCCTGCTCACCATAAAATTTTCAATTTAAAAAATTTTAATGTTTCATTGTTGAGCAACATTCATAAATGTTTATTATGAGAGGAAATATGATTGGACAAAAATCACGCATTGATATTTGTCTGACGGTGCGTATGTTAATGAGCGTACGCGGAGTTTGACGTATACACGCAAATGATTGATTCATTTTATGGCGGATATGGGCATCTTTTCTTAGAAACATTATGCGAATGGATATTAAGGGCCGTCGCCTTAGACCAGTTTGTCGGGTGTTGTAAACTGAAGAAATGTTAAGAACAGTTAGTGCAGCAGTAGTGGGAATTTAAAAAATGAAACTGACAGCATGCACACTCTTCCTAAGAAGATGCCCTCAGAGATAAGCTACCAATATATTAATACATGAGTTAACAATATGCTCATCCACCAAGGACACAGTTCAGGGGGTTGTACTTGTACATCCATTGAGTGAAATGACCTTGTTGTGATCTGGGTATAAATATCATACCAAAAACCAGAGGTGTATTTTTCTAAATACATTGGTCTATGAAAGTACTGAACTGGATTGCCGAGGAATTGAGATTGTAAAAAAAACTATCTCATAATAGAGACAAGCCGAGAAGGTTTTGGTTAGACGCATGAGATACCAATAGCTGAATACGGGAAAAATTCAAAGAAAAATATAACTTTTGAAAATAGAAGTCTGCCGGAGACCGTTGTTGCGTGTAGCCCAGGAGAGGGGTAAAGTTACTTGGGGGCAAAATATTGAACCTGCTTAATCTCATGAAATATAGCTCAAATTTTCTTAGGTTACAGGAGTAAAAAAGTATTGGGTCACATTGTGTGTTGTGCTTCCTTTCCAAGATATTTGGGAAAATAGGCTAAAGGTCATTTGTTTATCAAGAAAGGTCACCCGTTTCAATACCCGGATGTTTTAAAAATATTGTTTTAATGTTTAATTATACTGAATCAAATAGAACTGCTTTTGCATTCGCATCTCCTTGTTGGTATAATGGAAGGGGTACAAATTCCCTGTAGGGAATCTATGGGACGGGGACATTATACCCCGCCCTATGAAAGGGAACCAAAAACCTAGCCAAAAAAAAGCATATTTTGAATCAGATCATTAAATATGTTTTTAAATATTTTTACAAAGGAAATCTTGATATTACCAATTGTGACCTTTATTGAAATAAACAAATGACCTTTAGCTATTCCCAAATTCTTGGAAAGGAAGCACCCACCACTGTGACCCAATTGACTTTTTTACTCTGGTAACCTAGGAATAATTTGAGCTAAATATCTTAGATTTGAGCAGTTTCAAACATTTGACCCCTAGTAACTTTACCACACTATCCTGGGGCTAACACGCAACAAAAGGGTCTCCGGCAGACTTTCATATTTCAAAGCTTAGATTTCTCTGAATTTTCCGTATTCAAGCTTATTGGTATCCGTTCGTCTAATCCAAAACCTTCTGGGGATGACGTCTAATAGTGATACGGTGGTCTGTCAGGTGTCTAGTCTGACAGTCTTTTTTGAGGAGACGTGGGTTCGCAGTTCCTGCAATTGGTGGGTGGGTGCCCTTGGACTGTTCGAAGACGAGTTAGTATTGGTAGGGGATCAAAGGTCAGCAGGGGTCATGCAAGGTCAAAGGGTCAAAGGGGTGGTGGTAAAGGGTGTTTGTACATGAAATTGGGGGGTCGAGTGTTGATGCCGGGTCATTTAAGCCAGGTGATCGCGAACCCCGGGGACCGCCTAGTTTGTTGATTGTTTGAACCAAAAAAATGCACACAACAAGAACCTGCTTGATGGACACAAGGGCGCACCACCGGAAACTCGAACGGGTGGGGCCGGTGGTGCAGGGGGCAGAGCCCCGCCAAGGGTCCAGAGGCCCCTGGAAGCTCTGGATTTTTGAGCATGCAGAACCTTCAAGAATGTCACTTTTTGAGGTGGTTAATAGTAATCAATAAAAGAATGGTTTCTAACTTGACTCAATGAGAGGGCAGTTGCAGTTAGAAAACAGTGTACTGTCGAGGGGAGAAAACACACATAGCGAACGCCAGTCTTTAACAGGTGGGTGTGGTGAAGGAGCAGAGCCCTGCCGGTCCAGTGGCGGAAGCCCCGGAAGCTCTTGGATTTGAGTATTAAGAAGGGTTTTTTTGAGAACGGTAAAGTAAAGTCATTAATTCAAATGAAAGAGAAGAATGGCACTTACACATTCGACAGACAGTAGACCTATAAGTTTAAGGTGCGGGGGGCTAGGGAACGATTCTACAATTGTTTTCTTGATCACTTCAGCTTCCCGACTGATGAAAATTCTTTTGTTGTAACACTTGGTTAGACCAAACTAGGGGGAATGACACATGGCTCCCCTCCCGTTGCCCATGGCCCACTGCCACGCTTGTGTTTCTTAAATTATTTACCCATTTGATCCAAGTATGTGGCACATTAACAATTCTTTGTACCGTGGACTAAAATTGAAACTAGTTGGCTTGAGGGAAGCCATTTAAATGTTTGTACGTCTGGAGTCCATTTTATGTTTGGATGACGTTCTCGTTTGTTTCTTTCTTCCCTTTTCTTTCGCTCTCCCGCCTTTTTATTTTTCATTTTTTTTCCATCTTCTTGAGGGATCACGGGGGTTCCACCCCCACACACCCCATGGCGACAGGCTGATTGGATTTCACGGTTAGATTTTTTTTTAACAAGGCGTTCTCGAACAAAAGTCGCGCATGCTGTAAGCAAGAAGCCGCAGCCAGATTCCAATTGTAAGATACAGGGGGTTCCCAAAAAAGTGTGCAGCAGAAAGCAGATACAGTGGAGCAAAAATCCAATCAGGTCGATGGAACTCTCACCATCCTTACACCAAGTTACATCAGTATATGCCTTATGGAACTCTAGATTAATTGTACACAAGCTTTTTTTCCCTTAAATGATGAAAATTAGACAATTAGCATATTTTAGCCCCCAAAATGCCACTTTGACCCAATTATGATTCACACAAAAAGAGGTATAGCAGAGATCTTTCATCTGAAGCGAAGGATTTGCCTATCCGATGTACGGTATCAGAGTACATTAATTATGCATAGTTAATTAGCTAATTTGCATACCTAAGCCGATAATCACACCATTTCAAATTGCAAAAAAGATGCGCACCATGATAGGCTTTCATTGCAGTGAAGGAAGTTTCTGTATCCAATGTACAGTTTAAATAATATAGCAATTACGTCATTTTGATATTAATAGCTCATTGGCATACTTAATTTGCCCGAACTACGCCCAAAATCTACTCCATTAGAGAACCTCCGCCCGCCTTCCTGCACCAAGTAATATCATAGGCCTTACGGAACGCCAGAAAACTGGTACACAAGCCTTACAGGAACATTTTCGTAAATATGAAATGAGATACTAATTAGCCAATTTTAGGCCAAAACCTAATCAGGTCGAGAACTATGGACCCCGCTTCGTCCCCCCAAAGTACATAATCGTAGCCCTTACGACTCCAGGAATCGTACCAAGCTGTGAACACGGACAGCAGGCAGAAAAACAGCATGACAGACAGACGAACAGACAGACCAGAGAAAAGGGATTACCAAGTCTCTGCCGAACAAAGTTCCGGCGGACAAACGTCTGCTGTAAAAACTTTTAATGAAGAGGTAAGTCTGTACACTTAGTTCTCGTGCATTGGCAAAACTCAATGCACGGGTGTAAGTTGGACCAGACCATAAAAGCACTTGACCCTGCGGGGCTTGTCCCATTATTTGTTTCAAAATAAGTGCGCCGGCATATTTGGCAAATGTACTCGAAGCCAAAATATACACCATTAACCTTAACCAAAATAGAACCGTCAGCCCAGGGGGTTTTGGTTAGACGAACAGGCTACCAATAGCTGATACGGAAAATTCAAAGAAAAATATAACTTGAAAATATGAAAGTCTGCAGGAGACCCGTTGTGCGGTTAGCCCCAGGAGAGGGGTAAAAGTTACTATGGGGGTTCAACTATTTGCCCTGCTCTAAATCTAAGGGAATATAGTCAAATATTCCTTAGGGTACCAGGAGTAAAAAAAGTCAAGTGGGTAACATGTGTGTTGTGCTTCCTTTCAAAGATATGGGAAAAAGGCTAAAGGTCATTGGTTTATTCAAGAAGGGTCAACAATTGTAATACCAAGATTTCTTTGTAAAAATCATTAAAAACATTTTAATGATATGATTCAAAATATGCTGTTTATTTTGCATAGGGTTGGTTCCCTTTAATAGGGAGGGGTATAATGTCCCCGCCCCATAGAGTCTGCAGGGAATTTTGTACTCATTCCATTATAACAACAAGGAGATGCCGAAAGTGCAAAAGGCAATTTCAGATTTGGATTCGGTATAATTAAACATTTAAAAAAAAAAATATTTTTAAAAACAAATCGGGTATTGAACGGGTGACCTTCTTGAATAAACAAAGGACCTTCAGCCCTATTTTCCCAAATATCTTGGAAAAGGAAGCACCACAGCATGTGACCCCCCCAATGACTTTTTTTACTCTGCCTTACCTAAGGGAAGAATTTGAGCTATATATATTAGATTTAGAGCAGGGTCAAACATTTGACCCCCATAGTAATTTACCCCTCTCTGGGGCTAACGAAAAACGGGTCCCCGGCCAGACTTTCATATTTGCAAAAGTTTATATTTTCTCTGAATTTCCAGTGTTAAGATATGGTACTCATTCGTATAACCAAAACACCTGGGCTGATGCTCTAAAATGGGCCATCTCTCTGAAACATATGTCCAATATTCGAGGTTGTTAACAGCAAAATTCAGACTAGAAGGAAAATGGCACACACTGAAATTGGCAACTGAATTTATTTTTTATTTTGTTGATCAGCATCGCCATGATTGACCCCAAGAGATTGGTTTCCAACTTAGCAGTGTTGGAGTGAATCGTTATCCATCAGTTTTGAGTCAGAGTCCTTCGGACCTGAGTTTTTGAGTCCACAAAGGTCCAAAATGGGTTTGAATGGGATGGGTGGGTTCTCATCGGTCAACCCCTTGAAATTCTTTTATCGAACTCGGACTCTGCTGGACTCGGACTTGCACTCATACTCAGGCCTCATGGACTTGGGACTCGACCTAAGTCGAGAACTCAGACTCTGAATCGACACTGATAGAATTGGATTCAGCTCTGGAACCGCCGTCCCGACTCAATCCAACACCGGAATTCAGCACTGTATTGATATGGTAGTGGAATATCAACACAGTTGAAGGTCATACTGGGTCATACCTGCCAAATTGCAGAACCCGATTCTCAGAATACATGATGCGGGACACTCATCACAAAAGCACTTATGGGTGATTTGTGGGCCCATGTGGAGTACACAGGGCAAAGTCTCCTGGAGTTACTGGGTTTAATATTTTGAAGCCCCAGTAAGAGTTTAAGAACCCAGGAATTTTTAGGACTTCGAGCAATTATTTCAAGATCTCCCGACATTTTTACCTTGTTGAAATTTCAGCAATCAGAATATTCTGATTTTTTTGCAACAGAGAGTTTAAAATAGGGAGATTCTATAAAGATGAATGCAGGGCACGTATGTTGGGTTCAACCTTCAGTTTCACCCCCAGATGACACTTTGCGCATGGTATTCCCGAAAGATCGCAATTACTCTTGCCATATTATACCATAAACATTGAAAACTGCCAACTGTTTAAAGGTGCAACAAGAGATTTTGGAGGCGCCCAAATATGTCGTCATTAATAGCAATTCCATATACGTAGACACTCAAATAGGAGTTCTTACCTTGATTTGGCTACAGAATGTCTAAAAAGAGAGACAAAGGTGATGTTGAGATGTATATTTCCATAAACCGGCTGAATTTCGTAGCCTCCTATACGAAATTAGGAAATTTCACAATGTTATACCAAAGAAAAATTCTCAGCTTAATTCTTTCAGATTGGGGATATTTTGATGGAACGTTTTACATCAAGGCAAAATTCAGGAACAGTTCATTTTTTAGGGACACTGTTGTGAAATCTCTCATTGACCTTTAATATGGTAATGTTTATTTTCAAAAACTTGCATGCTTTACAGCATGACCAAAAACTAGACCATCAAAGTAATATGAAACCAATGCCAACCTGGTGTCTACTTTCTGTGAAAAGGTCAGTTTAAGTAACATGTATGCATCCATGACCTACAATCCTCGCAAAAAGAACGTGGAACACCACCGGCATTCTTAATGCAATCAAGCGATGAACTTTGCTGTGAGTGAACAAAATCTTCTCCAAACGCAGGGAAAGCAAGAAGAGCTGGAGCAGTGTTTTACCCTTCCCCCCTCCATCGACAATGTTGAGACCCTTCACAAACGATCAAACGTTGCCTCTGAACAACATTGTACAGGGGAGCGGGGGCATTATTTTACAACTGAAGGAGCTTATAGTCCAAGATTTTGCGGCGGATTGTAGTAGCAAAACGTACTAATTACATTTATCTACGGAGTCAAGTGACGTCAACAAGTTCAAGTTGTGGTGAGTGTTAATTTGACCACCTTTATCAGGGGCGGACCCAGGATTGAAATGAAAAACGTCAAAATTACCGGGGGCGAGGCTGGAGGCTGAAACTTGTCCAAAGGGCTGATTTTGCAAAGATTCGCAGATTACGGGAGGGCGTGCCCCCCCCTGGATCCGCGCCGTTATATGTGCGGGCAGGCATCAATGCCTTCCAATCCACGCTCTCGATTAATACTCGGGACTAATGCATTACCACGAAGGTCACGGACTCGAAAAAGCAAAGCACTATAGGCAGTGAACACCAAACGTATGCGTCACTGCAAGACTAGATTTCCAGGTGGTACTTTTGACCATGGGAGCAAATACACTTAAAGGTGCAACGAGAGATTTCACAATCAGGTGGCCCGAAAAATAGAAAAATTTTTTTTTGGCATTGATGTACAGGGTTCATCAAAAAAACCACCACCTGAACTGAAAGGACTAACTAAGCGAGAAATATTTCTTTGGTACAAAAAAAGTGAAATTTATATTTTTGTATAGGAGCCAATACTAAATTAGCTAGTTTTTTTTAATTTGAAATATGAAGAAATTATAAAACACTTTTTTTCACTTCCAAGCATTCTGTAGCCAAAATACAAGGTTAAAATTGTATGGGCAGGGCAGGTGAGACTGATGGTGATATGCACCCATGACGTAAAGCCCAATAGAACAACGTATTTGGGAGACTCAAAATCTCTCGTTGCAAACCCTTTAGAAAAGTATGATAAAATCAGTTACTTAAAAGTACCATCCAACAATGAATTAAATTGATTCATCAACATCAATATTTCCACAATACAATCTGGTTTATTTAGGGTTCTACATGTGTACTGAACATCTTCACCCCACCCTAAAACATACTACTACATACACGGGAACATTTCTGTACAAAATACCAAACATTTAGTATAGACAAGACAAAGTTTAAGAAATAGCATCTGGTTAGATTCACGGATGGGCTTCTGGTAAAAGTTTAAAGAGTTTAATTCCTCTTATTTCACGAAGATAAAATCAGTTTTTTACATCTACATATAAATACTCAAATGAAGACATCCGAATGAAACAGCGAATTTTGGGGGTGGCAAAAGACTCCCGATGTGCTCGGGTAAAAATATCAAACAATTTGCGTAAGAAGTGCAACCGTGGAACATACGGGATTTCGTGCGCCCAGCGATCAGTTCAAAACAAATCACAAGGCTACCACTATGGGGCAGGAAGGGGGACAGAATACAAACTCTTGGTATGGCTGTGTCTGTGCCAGTAATCTGTTAAGACGATTGGGGTGTGGCAAAGAAGCCCATTAACGGCACTTCCTACGCGAGCACGTGGCCAAACGAGAAAAAGTTTGTCCAATCCAATGTCACAGATGTTAAAATCGAGGGATTTGTTACTACACGCAAGATCATTGTTTTAAATCCATGACTATACCGAGGGTGATTGATAAGTTTCTAAGCTCAAAGTAGAAAGGGTGCCGGCAGACCTATTAGAAGCCAATTAGCGCGAGCAAAAATTAAAAAAAGTTGAGAAGAGAAAAGTGACATCGGGGGCTGCTCGTCCGATTCGATCATGACAATGCCGCGGTCCATAAGTCTATGGTAGCATGACTGACAATGAGCACATCAGTTGTGCTTCAAGCGCTGGTAACTAGAAACATCCACGCCTATTTCACACCGATTTGGCAGCCTTCGCTCCCCTAGGATATCTCTTCCCAACAGAGTGAACTGAAAAAGGAACCACTAAACTTGTTAATGTTCTACGCGTTATTGCTTGCATTATGTGTCCGCAAATCTCTACAATAGATTGATTTACCTGCAAGTAATTACAAAATTAGAACTGATTATACCGTGACATTTGAAAACTCGAATTGATTGAGAATGAAACTGCTGAGTAGACAGGTAAATTGAACTTTGTAGCATAATCTCTTTCTACCTTAGGGATTAGAACTTATCAAATCACCCCACACCTCTCTGTACTCATTAGAGTAGCAAGTACATTAAGTCAGTCCAGTGAAGTGTAATCTGTGACAAACAAAAGGAAGTTTCGCTTGGACTACACGGACAATGCGGCTTTTAGTAGGGCCATCTGTACGGCAATCCCCCAAATACTACCATGGACAATTTCAACCATGTTGATACTCCACCAAAGGCTCGATTCTCCTAACACATAAAACAAACCCTGAATTTTTGCAATTATTTTATCCCACAAAGCACTAGGACTTGGTTGGACTTTAGGGATGACAGGTCATTTAGGTTTTAAATTCTTCTGAACATGTGGTTCTACTAGACAGTAAAGCGAATATTGCGAATTGCATTTACTGGAAATGTTCAAAACCACACCTCTGGTACATCAGTGTGTTTGTATCCCCATGCAAATTGTCTCGATTTTGTTAGAGAGAATTTTAAACTTAATGCGCGCGACAGCAACTTTTGACCAACTGATATAGTAGGGAACATGCAAAGAAGCTATAACCTGACCGGCGAAATCCAGTGATAACAATCCATGCGGTGGTAGATGCTGCCATATAGGCCGTACCTAAGGTCCATTAAATTTGTATGTATGCTTGTAACGTAGCGCCTCCTGCGGAGTCCGTGGTCAGGTGCCTCATTCCCATAGAATAGAGTGGATAACAAACTACGGTTTTATGAAAAATAGTGTTTGCCCCGCCAATGAAACTTCAATCAAACATACAAACAGATGTAGTGTGATTAGTGGCCATAAATACTGCAAAAGCAGTGTCAAACGTGTGTCGCTTTGATTATTTTGTTTTTATTTCGGTTTGTCATAATAAATGAGACTTTCAAACACAGACTGTGCTGGGCCACCGCCATGGCTGGTAGTATTATCTGTACATGATGTTCTGAGCCATTTTGTATAAAAATTGAGTCAATAACCATTTAAAATGGTTGAATATACATGCAATTTTTAAAGCCAATATCAGTAATGCTCTCAAAGATAGCACCCGACAATGCCCTCAATATTGTTGAAAGGTTCTTTAAATTATTGCGGCATTGTTTTACCCTTCCCCCTCAGACAATGTTGAGACCCCCTTCACAACACGATCAAAAGTTGGCCTCTGACCATTGGTCCAGGGGAGCGGGTGGATTATTTACACCTGAATGCGCTTAATAGTTCCAAGAATTTTTTGCGAGGATGTAGTATCAAACCGTACTACATTCCATTTATCTTCCTTGAAGTCACGTGACGTCAACACGTTCAGTTTGTTTTTTTTGCTGTATATTTTTTGAAACACCTTTATCAGGGGCGGACCCCGGATTTGAAAACGCAAAATTACCGGGGGGCTGAAGCTGAAAACTTGTTCCAAATGGGCTGATTTTGCAAGATTCTGCAGAATTAACGGGAGGGGGGCGCGTGCGTGCCCCCTCCCGGATCCGCGCCTGTTACCAAATAATGTGGGCTTAGCACATCAATGCTTCAAATCCCGCTCACTCGATTAATACTGCGACAATTCATACACACAATGACTCACGGACGTCGAAAAGCAGCACTATAGGCAGTGAACATGCACAAACTGTAGTTGCGTTTCACTGCATAGTACTAGATTTCCCCCAAGGTTGGTACGTTTGACATGTTGCCAGCAAATAACTTAACGTCAACGAGAGATTTTCAAAAAAAACCCATATCAGGTCCCGAAAACTTTTGAAAATTTTTTTTTTGCATGATGTCAGCTTTCCATCAAAATACCACCACCTGAAAGGACTAAAGCTGAGAAATATTTCTTTGGTACAAAAAATGTGCAATTTATATTTTTGGTATAGGAGCAAATACTAAAATTCAGCCTATGTTTTAAATTTGAAATATGAGAATAAAACACTTTTTTTTCACTTCAGGCATTCTGTAGCCAAATACAAGGTAACATTGTATTGGGGGGTCTAATCTAATGAAATGACTACATATAACACAATATATGGACTACTCAAAATCTCTCCTCGTTGCACCTTTAAAAGTTGATAAAATCATTAAATTAAGCTACATCCAACAATGAATTAATTGATTCATCACATCAATATTTGCCCACAAAACAACTTGTTTATTTAGGTTTCTACGATGTTACGGACTCTTCACCACACACCTAACCATACTACTACATACACAGGAACGATTTTCCTGTACAAAATACCAACATTTAGTATAAAAAGAACAAATTTTAAGAGTTTTTTTTTTTTTTTTTTTTTTTTTTTTTTTTAAAGTTTTAAAAAGTTTTAAATTTCCTTTATCTTCATCATTTCACGAAATAATCAAGTTTTTATTACCCTATCAAATACTCAAATGGAAGACATCCGACATGAAAAGCCTTTTGGTGGCAAAAGACTCCCGATGTGCTCGGGTAATAACTATCAACAATTTGCTTGTAAAAGTGCCCCGTAATATAGGATTTGTTGCCCCATGCTGATCATTTCAAACAAATCAACAGGCTTATGGTACATGAGAATCAAACTGCATTGTGTAGCGTGGTCTTGTGCCTGTAAGTTGTTAAGAACGAGTGGTGGTGGCAACGAATCCCAGTACGTGCACTTCTACCGCGAAGTGGCAAAGGAAAAAGTTTGTCCATCCAATGTCCAGATGTTAAATACATGGGATTTTTTACTACACGCAAGATCATTTTTAACTTCCATGCTTTACGAGGGGATTGATACTTCTACGCCTAATGAAAGTTTTGCCGGACCTATTAAGCAATTACGCGAAGAAAAAAAAATTAAAAAAGTTGAGGAGAGGAAAGCGGACATTGGGGGTGGCTCGTCCATCATGACAATGCCGCAGTCAAGTCTATGGTAGCCATGACTGCAATTCATCATTGTGGCTTCAATCCGGTGAACATCCAGCCTATTCACCCGATTTGGCAGCTCGCTTTAACTATCTCTCTCCCAAAGATGCACAAAGGAACTCCTCAATCAACTTTTAATTTTCTCGCGTAATTGCTTCAATAGGTCCGCAAACTCTATCTCTCAATCTTTGATTACCTGCAAGTTAAAATAGAACTGATATACACATGAAACTTTCTGGAATTTTTCATTTGAAGAATGAAACGTAACAGTGGTAAATTGAACTTTGTAGCATATCTCCTTTCTACTTAGGCTTAGAACTTATCAATCCCCCCTCGTACATTAAGATAAAGTACATTAAGTTCCAGTCCAGTTGCCAAGTGATCTGTGACAACAAAAGGAGATTTGCTTGGATACACAGACAACTGCTAGAGGGCATATTGAGTCAATCCCACAACGTACCACTGGAAATTTCACCATGTGATCCCACCAAAGCCCTATTCTTAACACATAAAAACCCTGATTTTTTGCAATCATTTTATCCCACAAAGCACTAGTACTTGGTGAATTTTTAGCATGACCATGTCTTGTGGTTCTTAAACTTCTTTACTGACATGTGGTTATAGTACAGTACAGTACAGGAATATTGCAATGCATTATGGGATTGATTCAAAACACCCTCTGGCACAGCTGTTTGACCCCATGCAAATTGTCTCTCATTTTTAGAGCAATTTTAAACAATGGCGACACAATTTTGACAACTGATATAAGTAGGGACATGCAAGAGCTATTACCTCCGCTAAAATCAGAAAAATCCATTGCGGGAATCTTGCCATATAGGCCTACAAAGGTCATAATTGGTATGTAATAGCGCCCTCTATATGCCTATTTCCCATAGAAAAGACGTGTAAAACTAGATTTTTATGAAAAATTATATTTGCCCGCAATGAAATTTCATCAAAATCACACAAAATGTAGTTAGTGGCATAAATACTGCAAATCAGTTGTCAAAAGTGTGTCGCTGTTGATATTTTTTGTTTTATTCTCGTTTTGTCATAATAAATGAGACTTTCAAACAGCTGTGCTGGGCCACCGCCATGGCTGGTAGTATTATCTGTACATGATTATTCTGGCCATTTTGTAAAAATTGAGTCAATAGCCATAAAATGTTGAATATAACATGCAATTTAAAGCCAATATCAGTCATTTTCTTCAAGATATACACACAATTGCCCTCAATATCTGTTGAAAGGTTTTCTTTAATTATTGAATTGGAAATTGTTGGAAGTAAAACCAGCAAGTGGTCAATGCTGAGAACAGCAGAGTTTCTAAAATAAGGGAGATTTTTTGTGGAAAAACATTGCAACACTATAATGTGCATTTTGAAAATGACTGGTTATGGCTCTACCTCCATGCAGTGATGTCATAACCTTGATGCAGCTTTTACACACGCGTCAAGATATGCCGTCTTTGTGCGCGCGGGTGTAAAAACGTTGTCACTAAGCCAGCGCTCGCGGTTTACTGGTGTGACCATCAAATCTCGCGCTAACGTCACTGCTCGGAGGTAGGGAAATGGAGTATAGGTTTGTACTGGCTAAGAAAGCACTGTACCTTGAGCAGGTACAAATTAACTAAATCCAGATTTTTATTAAGTTGTGATTTTCTATATATGAAGGACATTGATTTTGAGCTTAGCTATTTCACACAGTGATTGGTATGTGGAAAATTGTGACGTACATATGCCCAAAACATGATTTGTTAGAAAATCAAGAGTGGCATCCTCAAGAAATCCAAAGTCAGCCTTATGTGGTTTCTCTATAGACCATGTCATCTTTGTTGTTTGTGATGTCTCTTTTGGTGTAAGCAAGAAAGTAGCTGGTAAAGGTCCCAGATAGTTTACACAGGCTAGTTCAGATTTTCCTCTTACAGTTCATGTTCAAAACTGTTTTACATCAGTTACATTAGTGGTCTTTTGCATTTTAGATGATCAACATGTACATCAATATACTTAAGAGGTTTAGAAAACCGGGAGCATGCACATGCGGTAATGTAGCGAGAGCGTGCATACCCAACTGTGTTTCAGGAATGTGACCGATATCGAACAGGTGAACAAATGCGGTCACATTCCTTAACACAGCTGGGCATGGGCGTTCTCACTGCAATACCACATCTGCATGTGCATGCACCTGGTTTTCTTAACCTTGTTAAGTGTTCTTGTCTGCAGTAAGTCAACAGAGGGCCTCCCACTTAACAACATGTGATGTCACATGTGACGTCATCAATTTGTTTGGGCAGCATGTTTGAGATTCTTGCCCGCAATCGGGATCCAGGACCAGAGAACCCGTTGAATATCTCATGGGCCAGCTGCTATTCACCAATTCTACTTCGTTCATAATCATCAATTTGTTTGGCCTGAACTAATTGTGATGTCATAGCTTTCGCGCAAGTGCATGTGTGTCGCGCCGACTTTGTACACTCGCGATTACAGCTGCGGCTTAATGCGATTCACACGTTTAAGAATGCGGGAAAGCTATGATGTCACTCCTTAGTTCAGGCCGGACAACACCAATACAAGATGATAGAAATATGCGGTTGTTGACCATTATTTGGCAGAATCTCAATTTAGTTTAGAGCACAAAGATGCGCAACACAAGGTGACTAAGCAGGCTTGAAGAATCACAAGGAAATGAAATATCCCAGTCAGTTATAGATGGTGTAGTACTTCACTCTGTCCAGGCTTTCCAAGAGGATTATGCTGTTGCCCCGAATCACCTGGATGAGGGTGGGAGAAAAAAATCAATATTGATTAGTGTAAGAACTGAAGTAACTGGTAAATATTCTTTCAAAATTTCCACATGCACTTATTCAGTGGATTTGAAAAATCTTCATTAACCCTAAAGTCACCGGGAAGGAAGTCGCCCTTGAATGAAACGGCCCCGAGAGGTTCAATAGGAAGCAACGCATATAAGTGTCTCCTGACATCCGAAGTGCAATGACAATCAATTGCATGCAATCATTGCTTTCCATTGCCTTTGAGCCATTTTCCCGGCAGTGGAAAAAAAAGCTGGAAAAACAAAAAGCTTTTTAAGTCTCAATGTAATAAGCAGCAATAGGTCTCCTGCGGGAAAAAAAAAAAGCGAAAGGTGCATTGAAAGCAATTGGTTTTCACGGCTTATGCGGGAGGAGAAAAGAGGCCCAAGTCAATCAAAAGCATGGCCCCCGCCTATCCTCCGTACCTACCCCCCCCCCGAATGTACGGCTCTACTTCTGGGTTGCAAATTTGACTTGACACATCTCCTTAAATAGGAGGGCCAGCGTCAGTGAACATTGGCAGAAAACCTTGCAGAAGGAGTGATGGGATGGGGTACAAGATGTCGACGTAACTTGTTTATGCTTGGACGTCTCAAAGGGCAATGAAAAGCAATATGGTTTTTGACGATCTCCTCCAGGGGAAAGCCCCTAAGGTCATGGGTGGTATGACGGGAAAGCGGCCGAGGAATAATAAAGCATTGCAGTTAAAATAAATAGTTCTTGAAGTCCGACATGCAATTACAAATCAATAGGAGCAACTTGAATGCTTGAGCATTGAATTCGCAGGGTTAGGGGTACTTTGGTGTGAACAAGGATTACTGAAGGGAAAACATTCTCCCGATGGGTATCAACACTAGAGATGTGCAACGAAGCCTGTAATGATTTTTTTCCTTTTTATCAAAAATTAAAAAAAAAAAAAAAAAAAAAATCACGAAATTTGAGATTCAACCACCCGTAGTTTTCACACAGGAGCATTCAGGAATTTAGGGGGGTTACCATCAAAAATGATGTGCGATGCAAAAAAGGAAAATTTGAGAGGGCCATCATAAACTGGTAAGGGAACCCTCCCCTACCTTTGAAATCAATA